>LIEC01011106.1:0-55809 GCA_001925005.1 Drosera capensis
GTGAATGTGGGAATATTTTCCTGCCTACAGTGAGAATGTCAGCTGCTTTTCAGAAGAATGCTTTTATTCACCTCTATGTAGATTTACATTGCGAAGCTTGTAAAAACCTTCTTTCATCAAGAAGTTCAGTAAAGATGTCAGCTAAGCTATTCGCAGCCGGGATGAAATGCAAAGCATACTGATGCTTATGAACATGGTCACGACCATACCCATAAATAATAAAGCTGCTTGTTCAGGCTTCTGTTCTGGAGAGACCTTATGTAGAACATTAGATTTTTTTTTGACCATTTGTAGAACATTAGATTTGGGTTCTTCTGGAGAAAAAAGTAGCTGCTTGCAGATGCAAGTTAACTATACTGTTTTCACAGCATCAGATTTCTTTTCATGATGGAGTCATTGGCTACTGCAAAAAGCCATGCTTGGTTGTGATAATAGTTGATATCCGTCATGAATATATGTAATCGTTGTAGTATCGTGGCTTGCTGTTAGTGTGTTCAAAAGTAAAACTTACAGTTAGATCAACATCAAGGCATCAACTTTAGTTTAGGCTTGGGCTTTTCTTTTTCTGGGATAAATTCTAATTGGGGTATCGCCAGTTGTCATCAGTCATTTAAGGAGATGGTTGCCATGTGTTTGGTGAAAGATCCGAAAAAACGTCCAACAGCAGAGAAGTTGCTCAAGCACTCATTTTTCAAGCAAGCGAAACCTCCAGAGCTTACTGTGAAGAAACTTGTTGCAGATTTGCCTCCACTGTGGGAGCGCGTGAAAGCCCTTCAGGTTAGCTATTAGATATTTGATCAAAGCTTTCAAATTTTAAAATTTTGATATCATCATTCTTTTTTCTTGTGAATTGTGATGGGATCTGCTGAATGTTCCAGCTTAAAGATGCATCCCAATTAGCTCTGAAGAAAATGCCCTCATCAGAACAGGAGGCAATATCTCAGGTTTGGTTCATATCTGTGCTTATATTTTGGTCTTTCTTAAATTCGTCATGTGATTTTTTGGATTTGACGATGCATATGAATGGCCAATCATTCTCTTAATCTCATCTGGGTGCATAGAGCACTAATACACCATTTTAGCAAGGGCCTTAGCATAGCACACAGTTTGTTCTTAGCTTCCCTCTTTTTTCTTTCCTGTAGAGATAGGAAACTGCTTCTAGAACAACTTTTTAAAATATTCATGTTCCCAATGAGCTGATGTTTTCCAATAATCTAGTAAAATAATACAGTTAGTAATAGGCACCACATGTCATTGGATAATTTTCCTGATTCTGATTGCATCTACTTAATGAGTCCTTAGGAGCTTAAAAGGAATAGTTACCCAATGTTGAAGTTCATATGCTCTTTCTCTTTCATTCCTGTTTAGTTTTGTGGAGGCCTCTTTAATGATTTTGCGACTTTGATCTCCTTTATAGTTCATCTTTCCTGTCTGTGACTGAAAGGATTTCATCTTTCCCTCAGAGTGAGTACAAGCGAGGTGTTAGTGCCTGGAACTTTGATATCGAGGACCTGAAAGAGCAGGCTTCATTGGTAATTCTCTTTTTCTGTTGGGACAATTTGTAGATCAGCATGTGGTTTCTTTCGTAAAGATATTCAAATGCTTTTGATCTGTAGGTTCATTTGTTCAACACAAGCATCTGTTAGAAAACATATCTTTGAGATGTATGTCGTCAACATGAATCTTTTTTGCTAAGTAATGCATAACCTTTTTAGATACAAATACTATTATGGACCTTTAACTCTTAACTTGTACTTTCAGTAGAGTTGATTTCTTAACCTCTTATCCACGGAGGCGTGAATATGAGGTCTCATGTTCGAACTTTGCAACTCCCATAAGTTTTACTTCTGTGATGACCCAATGCATTCCCACAATACAGGCTTTGAAGGGTATTTGCGACATTCATATTAGCAAGAGCTCTAAGTTATCATGGCGTTAGTATTATCAGCTTCAATTTTAGATATAGAAATAGAGCTGGTTTCTCAACAATCATGGGCTTGACGAAATCTCTTTACTCATATTAATTTTTTCTTTTTCTTTTTCTTTTTTTGTAGTCTTTTTCACTTGAATGAATCAAATGCATAAGCAGCAAGGAATAGTGATATTTGTTATTTTATGTTTCTGAAATGTGACAATTTCGAAATTCCAATTGTTTGATTTTGGATTCCATATTTTGATACATCATGCTACTCCAGTCTCAAGTCTCATAACAATCGATTATGATTTACTATGAAATCAAAAAATTATGTTACTCCAGTCTCACAAGAATCAATTAATATTTACTATGGAATCAAGAACCAGAAGAAATTGAATGGTTAATAGAATTTAAATGGTCCTAAAAGACAATTCCCACTAACTACCTATTTATGTTTGGCCGTTGGATGGTCAAATGATGGTCTCAAACAATAGTTTTTTGAGGCCTTCTTTTCCTCTGAGGAAAGGTGGTCACCTTTTCTTCCTATTGCTATTGTCAAATTATCTCTTCGGCGTGATTTATGTTAAATATTATTTAAGTCATTACGGTTGTTGAGGGAAGCTTCAACTTAAGTCTGCTCTGCTTAACAAAATTCACATTACATCCCTGAAGCATTTGGGAACCTTGTAAGAAAATGGTTACTTTTACGGTTTTAATGGATCTGCCCATGTGCTAGAAAGTGGTATGGTTCTTGCTGATTAAACTTGGAGAAGTAATTTGTCAAGGATGGGTGCTCCTATCTGTGTGGTAGGTTAACTTTTATAGTGGTTATTTTAAGTCATAGAAATTTAAGAACCACCCATATAATTTTACTTGCAACAAGCATAATGGAACTAAGAGATAAAGCAAAACGTAAGTGATGTAAGAAGGAAGTGTTTCTCAAACAATTTGGGTGAAAACTCTCAAAGTATGAGTGAGGGCTTCAATCAACTAAGAAAGCCAGTTCACCATGGAAAACGTGCCTCAAAACATAAGTTCTATTCAAATATCAATCTCTATCTACGTAACTTTAAAAGGCTGAATTTATACATCTTTAAAGAACACTCCAGAATTCTTACAAATAATCCATAAATAATCTAAGTCCTAACAATTTTAATTATTTAAAACATGAATATTAAATTAAATTTTTCAAAAACCCTTATAAAAAGCTCTAGGAATTAGTAGATCTTAAAAACAACAACAAAAATAATCTTTAAAACATAATGCTTAATTTATGTATGATTCACCCCCGGTTAGACGAAATTCGTTCTCGATTTTCAAGCCACGTGATTTTGATGATTTTGGAAGGTTTTTCAGTAAGTGATGAGGTTTGTTGCTCATTATGGGACCTCTGGTCTTGAAATGTTTGGTAGATTGGAATAACCACAATTTAAAGCATAGTTAGCAAAAATGCGTATAATACACGTATCTTTTGTTTTTGTTTTATTTTTTTTTTTTTTGAAAAAAACACATTTTCCATTTATTTTTCCATTTTTCAAGCCACGTGATTTTGATGATTTTGGAAGGTTTTTCAGTAACTGATGAGGTTTGTTGGTCATTATGGGACCTCTAGTCTTGAAATGTTTGGTAGATTGGAATAACCACAATTTAAAGCATAGTTAGCAAAAATGCTTATAATACACATATCTTTTTTTTTTTTTTTTTTTTTTGAAAAAAACATATTTTTCCATTTATTTTCGAAAGATAACAAAAATACTTGTTTTTTTATGTTATGTTTTTTGTTTTTTTAAACACTTTTTCCGTCTATTTTCGAAAGATACATAAAAATACATGTTTTTTTTATGTTATGTTTGTTACACACTTTAAACACGTCTGTATTGTAAGTCCGATTCAATTAAATGATTTTATTTAATTTGGGCCGCAAGCTTTTGATCCTTTGGTCCAAGATTTAACTCAATAATTAAAAAAATTCAATTATATTGAATGATTAAGTAAAATCACCATAAATTAAAATAAATCAACCAAACATCCAAGAATACAAATAATATGTCTCACGAGATGCTCGATATGTTAGTATATATAAGGATGAATACAATGATGATGGATAAGTATAATTCCAAGGTGACTAAAGACTTAAAGCTGATCAACCTTGATGTCTCAGATGAGTTGCCTGAATATGATAATAGTGTTTCTGTTGGTTCAAGATGAATGCTCAAATGATCGAGGCGTTGAAGACCTAAATGAATCCTCTTCCCTAATTGATGACTATTTTGATTTCTAGTATCATGCTAGTCATTGTTTTTAGGTAGAGGGTTTCTTTAAGTTTTTTCTATCTTTTTGTGAAAATTTATTATGAACATATGATGTGTGTTTATACGTGTTTTGCATTATAAATATTTTTTATGCTATAAAATATTATTAATCATTTCACACAATTCTGTATTTTTGGTCTCGTATTTTTCATGAGGAAATGTACTATACCTATATTGATATGTCCCGTTCGATTTTTCGTATCCATTTCATTGATCCATTTATTTATCCATTCTATTCATGATTGTCATGAACTTGGCACGTATAATTCTCGTATCGTGTTTTTTCCATCTCGTATTTTAGCTATGATCTAAAGTGCTCCTCCGTTCAGGCTTACACTTTGTTGTTGTAGCTTCATAGATGTTTATCTAGCCTTCGACTTAGGCATAGAATTTGACATCATCGTCACATCTTGGTCGTGACTTCTTGAGAAGTTTCTCGTCATCATCATATTTATCATAGATTGGATCACGAGTCTCTTCCTTCACTTGATGTTTCAACACATCCAATTTCATACATCGTTAATTCCATAATACTGACATTGAACAATACTTCGGGTAGAGGGTTATAGGATTAGGAAGTGTATTCCACGACATCTCGACTATCTCATTATGAATCTCCCAACGTTTCGTACTTGCTCTGATACCAATTGATGCAAGAAGGAAACGTGCCTGAAACGATTTGAGTGGAAACTCTCAAAGTGAAAGGCTTCAATCGACTAAGGAAGCCGGTTCAATATAGAATTGAGATGAACAATTCTCAAAGTCTCAAAACATAATTTTCATCCAATTATCAATCTCTATCTACATAACATCACGACAACTGAATTTATAGACATTTAAAAACACTCCAGAATCGTAACAAATAATCTAAATACTGACAACTTTAATTATTTAACACATGAATATTAAAATACTAGATCTTGAAAAGAAAATTATCTTTCAAAAATAATGCTTGATTTCTGCATCAATAAGTTAGGGGTATTTCGTAGCTTTGTTGGCAAACACGTTCCTGTTGGGAGGAAAACTATACATTTGTGAGATAAACACTGTTGCTGTCAAGAAATGAACGATGTGTCTACTATATGCGAATGGTATATTTAAAGATATATATCTGTTGAGATGTATGTCTCTGGATTTCCGTTTTTAAGCTATAGCTTTTAGAAGTGTTGTTATATCATAATGATATCACAGTGATAAGCAAGTGAGAAATTTGACCTTGTCAAAAAATGCCACCTCGTGGAGGAAATCCACATGGCTGTACTTGTAATACTTAAGTGAGAACCAAAATTAATGCTTCCACAAAATTGTGGCCATTAAACGTGCATGGAATATGCTTGTCCAACGTACAATTTCAGTTCCACAATCACTTTTTCCCCTTTTTTTTATAGAATGGACCGGACATATCAGGCCTGTGGTAACCAGGATCAAACATGTCATCAGCTCAATAACTATTCTATTAATCTGATTTTTCCATGATTCAACTTCCAAGAACTTGTGTTAATGATGATGAATAGATTACCTTTTTTGATTGGAAATAACTCCACACCTTCCTATCAGGTGCAAGAGGATGATGGATTTTTTGAAGTGAGGGAAGGAGATGAAATTGAACCTTCTATGGATGACAATAAGGTTTTAACCGTATGAGTTTCTGTTATCTTTTGGTATGTTAATTGTTCGAAGCTCTTGCATCGGTTTAGTAATGTTGTGTTTAGCATTGGCAGGAGACATTTAGTGGGAAGTCTGCTTTGGACAAGAAATCAGTTCTTACATATGGGGGTGCTATGAGGTAGTATATGCACTGGAGCTGTAGCACTCTGTAGGAATTAAAAATGTCCTATTTTTGTTGATTGTCACTTTCGCTATTGGTAGTTTTGTGGTTTGGGTCATGTCTGTCTTTTTTATTACTCCCTTCGTCCCAAATTAATTGAAACATTTTGATCCAACACGAGAATTTATATCTTCGTTGATTTTGTTTAGATTTTAGTGAAAAAAGAATACTCCCTCCATCCGAACTATTTGTAACAGTTTGACTTGACTTTAGATTTTTTGTGTTGAATTTTTTGTGAAATTTGATAAAGAAAGAGTAATTTTTTTTGTGGTATTAGGGTAAACTGTAGCAACAAAGAGATGAGGTAGTGAAGTGTATTGTAACAAATGGACATTCTTTATGTTAAAAATTTTTCAGAAAAAAGAAAACATTGTATATATTTTGGGACAACAAAAAAGATAAGTGTTGCAAATAATATGGGATGGAGAGAGTATTTTTTTGCAATAGTGGGGTTTACCGTTGCAGATAAGAGAGGAGTTAGTTGAGTGTACTATGATAAATAAGATAGATTTGATATTTTTATGTGAAAAGGTTACCAAAAAAGAAACGTTGCATTTATTTTTGGATGGCTCAAATAGCAAAATGTTTTATATTGATTTGGGACGAAGGGAGTGCTTTTTGTTTGTTTCTTTGTCTTTGTCTTTCGTGCGTGTGCGCATGGGAAGAAAATTGGTTTTCAATGAATATCATGCTTTAGAGATTTGCTCATATTCCAGGGAACTGATAAATGCCAAGGAAATCGTACCAACTGAGGCAATAAGCAATGAAGGGAAAGCCGCAGATATTAAATCACTCAAACTCCGAAGGCAGGACAAGAACGGACTGGCAGAAGGTGCTGACAGTCCTGACATGGAAACAGTTTCAGAGAAGGGCACGGGCCATGTGAAATCTAAATCGCAATCCACTAGGGGGAGACAGAGTCAAAGTGGACCTCTCATTCCTGCCATTGTACTGAGTCATTCATCTTCAGAAAGGAGCCATGCCTCTGACAGGTTCTGAAATTGCAGTTCCTGCTCTTATATGTTTCGCGATTGCTATTTGAGCCATGTTTGTAGTTGGTTATGATGCATATCAATATGGAGTGTGATGAACTACCATGATTGCCAATGCTAAAATATTAGAATAGTAGTTAGTAGAGGCTAAGAGGAACTTTATTGCTTGTGTCATGCTGCTTAAAGCCAATGGAAAGAAAATTGATTATTGTAGTAGAAACAGATAAGGGATGTGCTTATTGAGCTTGCAGCTACACGTTTGATATCGCAACTTCATAGTCAAATAGATTCTTATTTTTCCTCTTTTCTACTCCTTTTTTTTAATTGATTCAAATACTTGGTACTTCAGCAGTTTGACATAGTTAAGTTGTGGGTATACACAGCAGTAAAATCTAGTTGATTTTCTACCTAAGATTGTGGGTCTATGCTTCATGTAGACAAGTCTTTGCAGACTGTTAGAGCTGTCTATATGACAAGATTTACTTTATGATCAGACACTATAATCATGGATGTAATTGGCCATATGCTTGACTCTTGATGGAAAAGCCTTCTCGGACTGGGAGGTTTAAGGTGCACATCTTTCTTTTGCGAACTCTTCTCTAAATACGAGGCTTTGGCACCATAGGAGTTAAGTTGGTCTAGCAACAATCATGGGAAAACAATCTGTTAGCAACTATAGAGTGTAGTATCATTTGGAATTTACTTGGGAAACCTGGTTTGCTTAAATTGCTTTACTAGATTGATCTGGAAATCTCAATGATTTTTGCTATTGTCGCTGGTACAAGATAGACATTATTATAGGCTATCAAGGCAGTAAGAGCAAATAAGGAATGCACCTCCTCACAGACTAAAATTGCTGAAGTCTTCTAGATTTTGCACGTGCTTGTGCTGTGCTTATGACTACTTTCTGTGAGTGATCTTTCTGCTCAACTTGGGTTGATCTACTTGTACATGTGCTTCTAGACTCGTGACTTTTCTGTGAGTGCTTTTGCTGCGGAAACATGGATCTACAGGAATATGCAGTTCTAGACTTGTGATTTAACAGTCTGGTACATGCTGATAGGACTGAGAATGAGATTCAAGTAGCTACAGAGAAATTTGATTGTGTACGTAAGGTCCCAAACTATAGTGGTCCATTGATGTTGCCAACACGTGCATCAGCAAATAGCTTGTCAGCTCCAATAAAATCATCATCAGGTGTTGACTCTCTACTGATTGCACATTGCAACAAATGCATGACTGGATATGGTTCCAGAATTTCCTCTTCACCCTCCTGCCCTTGTGGAATAAATTTTAGTATTTGCTTTTTCTGCCCTTCCAGGGTTCAGGGATTCTTTAGAAGATAAGTCGAAGGGTAACATTGTGCAAATTAAAGGCAGGTTCTCTGTAACATCAGAAAGTCTGGATCTTGTACAGGTAAATATTACATAGGTGTGATGTCTTCTTGTTTACTGAATGGGTATCATTTACCATTTTCTTCTACTTTCAGGATATTCACTCCGCAACTAGTCGTAGATCTTCACAGGTAATATGTTAGATTCTTAATGGCCTTTGTCTACTATATCTATATTTCTCTATTGATTTCTTATGCATATTGCTGCCTCAGGGATCACCACTTCGAAAGTCAGCAAGTGTTGGTGATTGGATTAGAGACCAAAGGCTACTGGTTCGTATATGTATTCTACAAAGGCTTCTTGATTAACGTTTGTGACCAACTCAGTTGATGCATCCATGCCTTTGGCCATATTTCAATGACTTTATATGATCTGTGGAAAAAATAAATAAATTTCTCATTTTGCAATCGCCTGTTTAATTACATGTTTCCTGATAAATTGTTCTTTTTACTTCTTTTTTGTTTAAAGAGAAAATCAAATCCAAGAAAGCTTCTTCATCCTTGAATAGCCTGCCAATATTTTTCTTTTACTTCGCTGCCAATATTACTTCAAATGTTGAATTAAGATGGATTAATTAGTTCTTTCAGATGAGTTATGACGTTGGTGCTCTCAATTTAGATCTCATCAACCAATACCAACTAAATAACCTTTGCATTAGGATTTATTCGTGATAAGCATGCTTATATGTATTAAGAATTAACCAAGCTCATCAAATATTGTAGAACATAGTGAACAATATGTTATTTTACTGTATAGAATCAAAATAAGCAAAAATAAAAAACATTTTACGTGACTACTAATCCAAAATAGTAAAATGTTCTCAACTGATCATATTGACATCATAAAGTTAATAATATTGATAAGAAATGAAGAATCCATAATCGTAATGGCATCACAAAGTTAAAATATCGATGAGAAATCCCTATATAAGCTTCTTAGTGAAGTAACATATTCTCTCAAGCTCCCTTTTTTATTGCACTTGGATGAGTCAAGATTTTTGTGTGAAGATGGATCCTAGATTTTACAATCATTATTAACTGTACGGCCGTTTTGCGTAATCAGTGTTGCATGTGTGTAATTTTCTTTTGTTGATCACCTCTTTGAGATCTTGTGTGATCATTTTGGAACCTTCTACCACTATCAGTACGACATGTATGTATCTCTTTTTTAAGCTTTTTAGATTAACTTTTGAGCTTCAGCTCTGTCAGCTATACGCTGTTTTCTAGCAGTATCCGTGTGTTCTCTTTTATTTTCTTGAACATTGTCACTTATGTTGAATTACTTTCTATTGTATGCACTTTCTTTTACCAGTCTATCTCCCAGACGTACAAAGATTCTTCCGGTGGTAGTATTTTGGCGTCCCTTCTCTTGCCTCACCTTCAAAGCCTCTTGCACCAGACAGCAATTCAGCAGGTGAAGGATGGATAACATTGACTGGTTGAATTTTATCATTTCTTGTGTCTTCTCATTTCTTGTGGAGATGCTAAATTGGGGAAGTGATGGTAAATTCGCTTATACTTTCCGTTATTATGAGTCAGGATGTCATTGTGGACTTGCTGAATAACTTCCATCCTGCTGAGGCAGTTAATGGTGAGTGAGAATACACGTATACAATGTTATGTTTTTTTCCCTAGATGCTTATCCATATGGCACAACTCTGCTGTAATTGTATTGCAGCTTCAGAAAATGGAAAAGGCCCATCAGACCTTGTGCATCGTGGTACAGAAAATGGAAGCGTAAGTTCTTTTTCAGTTGACTTGAAAATTTTAATGAATGTTTTCAAGCTATCTTATTCATGTTTCTCTGACAATGCTAGTTTCTGGTCTGTTGATTGGTGTTCTTCTGTAATGACTTAACTCATATAGAAATGCTTCTGATAGGACCTTTTTTAAAGGAAACTACAAAGCAGCAAACATCTACAACCAATAATACTAACATATCCAGCATTTTCTCACTTGATTGGCTACGTGGATGCAATAGACATTGCTTTCCTGTGTCTCATGTTCTTAATTTGCCATGGTATCATGGTATCCCAAGTTATACTATATTGTTTTTAAGTCTCCTTCTGTGCTCGTGCTCTTCCTCTTCTCCAATGGGTTGCATAGCTTTCCCATGACATCGTATCCCATTTATTTTTCTGGAATGTCACATCCTTAAGGATCCTGTCATCTGATTATGTCAACATATGCAGCTTAGCATTCTCATGCTGCCATTTAACTGTGCAGCCCTTACAATCTACATCACGCATCCAGATAGTCATTCTATACAATTTCGTCCTTGACCATAAAAAACACATGGGTATTTTTGCATTCCAGTAAAGCTGAAATAAAAATAAATTGGTCATATAATGATTGAGAAGCTCTTTTCAATTTTAATGAACGAGGTTGGGTTCCGTGAGTCATCATCTTCAGCAATCCCTTGTAACACAATTTGAATATTCTGTTTCTGCTTTGCCAAGCTTTAGTTCACTCTATTCTAAAAACTCTTTTTGAAGATTTTAGTTTCACGTTTAATGTTTTTTTGTATTATCTGAAGTAATATATTATTGGGATAAAATAAGCAGCATGATACTTCATCTAGTATGTCCCAATGTTTTTAAAAGGTGTGATTCACACCTAATAGCAAGGGGTTCTGGAGTCTAGTGGCAAACCACGATAATTATATTAACAATGAAACTTGAAAGTAGTTGCATAATGTAGGTATATGGTGCATGAAGCCTATGCAAGCTGAAAACGATTATGATCCACTTGATGTTTTCAACACAAAATAGAGGCATGACTATTACACATCCTTAGCATGGTCTGCTGGATGGCATGAACCAATAATTTGACTGTTTTCCCTCATAGAAGCTTGTAGCTTATATTTTCTGTTTGATTCTCTTGTAACAGATAGAAACTGTGGCTTCAGAGAGAGAGCGGATGTTAGTTCTCAGGATATCAGAGCTACAAGCCAGGTCTGATATCTGTGGTCTTGAATTCTAAATGGATGCACAAAACTTGCTGTGTTTTCTCTTCAATGAACTCTACGTTCGTTTTTCGAACAGAGATAGCCTCCCTTCATGTCTCTTAAGCTTGGACTTTTCTTGGAAATTCCAATGGGAATTGGAATGAGAAGGTTATATTTGTTTTCTAAAATGGCTTGCGATGGGAATGAGTAGCATGAGATGCAATGTCTGTCGACCTTTAAAACTTTTATTGGCATGCTTAGCAAAAAGAAACGGAGATGGAATAACTTAATCAGGTAACACATGAATACCGAGCCAAACATCGCCATCCTCAAAGTATTAGCTCCTTTTGCATTGGAACCATGCAGTCCATTACTATCTCCTGTTTCATACAGTATGTGTTTTAACACTTAATCCATCAAATGCAGGATGATGAGTTTGACTGAAGAATTGAATGCTGAGAAGCTAAGATATATTCAGGTGAGTCTCTGATGATTTTCTTGACTTTAAGTTCTTGATTTTATATGTGTGTAAGTTCGTGGTTCGTAATATAAATAGTATAAATGTCATGTTGGGGAGATAGAAGGAGAACTCTTCCTTTGAAGGAACTCAGTTTAATGGAAACTCGAGCATAGGTGCCAGTGATAAAACTAAGAAATGTCTATCTAAGCATGTCCCACGGTATGAATCTGCTTAGGTCTTTAAGTGTGATTATGCACTGGATCCTGTCACTCTGTGATGAATGTGAGTGTTCCTTGATAACTAGGTACGTAGTGAGTGGTTGTGCGCTGATATTTGCAAGTTTTCTTTTTCAAGGAGAACTACCCACTTACGCTGTTACAAGAAGTCAAGTGGAAGCCAGTTCTATTTCCTTTTCAATGCTAGGGAATAAAAAGAGGATATTGAGTTTCTTGCTTATGATAGAGCTACAAGTGAATGGCTTTAGTCTGCACATATCAACCAGAGCTTCAAATATGCATGATAACAGATTTGTGGCTTTGATTTTTGTTCTTGCTTGGCATAATTAACGTCCAGCTTTCTCTAACATCTTGTTATCAAGTTACTAGTGTAGGTTTAAGTTGTTTTGCACGGTAAATTCTAGTCTCTCTCTTGTTACCCATAATTTTTAGTGTTTTTTTTTCTCGCAATAGTTGCAAAGAAAGCTAAATGGCGTTTCTGAAGGAGAAGAAGAGAGAAAAGGGATTTGTTCTTAGAATGAGATGTAACCATACATGTACAGCAATTATACCTTGTACTATGAAACATCAATCAGGTACTTCTAAGCTCAATCAATTATTTGGGTTGTCCGATAAATTAATGTTGCATTCACCAAACTCATGTTTCAATATACATCATGAAGCTCAATGCTGTCATTATTGTCACTGAAACAGAGCTCATAGATTATACTTCGGCATTGTTGGACATCCTTTGTTGGAAGATACAGCTGGTTTTTTTTTTTTTTTTTTTTGATGGCCAGGCTCATTATTTTTTCTTCTGTGAGTGTGCTGGGTGAGGTATTTCGATGTCTGTATTATGGTGTAAAAAACATGGAGAAAAGAAACGTTTTGCAGAATGGGTGTAGGATGATGCCTTATGTAATGTAATTGTATTGCTGGGTTGTATTTATTTGTTGCAAACCAAATTGGTGTTGATGCGATAATAATAGATATAGTGAGGTCGTGGGCTTGCATTTTCCTTCTTGTACGATGTATCAGCATGTATAAGATCACGAAAAACTATTTTTCTGCGAGTTGCAGTGCTCATATTATTATTTGATCTCCGAGTGATATGGTGCATTGCAGGCGCGCAACCCTTGGACAACGAACAAAAAGACCATGCTTCTAGTAGCCTGCCCTGTGCATGTGCTGATTTTTCCTTCTGTGTAATGATGTAAATATGGTCGACTCAGGTCCTTCGAGGATAGAATCCTGGCTTTATCTCAATGGGACATTTAATTCTCAATATCTCTGTCAGGATCTTATCTAATGTGGGTTATCTACTGGAGTAACTTGTAGAATGTAAATTAAGTGAACACAAGGGTGACTATAAAACCTGCATGAGTAAGCAACGGGGCGCAGATGTTAAGTCTTGCATGCAAAGTAGTAACTGTGGATGCCATAGGATACTCATAGTTCGTAATGTTTTTGCTTGATATGGTTACTTGTTAAAACAATATCGAGTACTGGAGAAAGACAAAATGAACAACACAATCACTAACCCACGGTGGCACACTTTATAGTTTTGACATGTTGAGACTGTTGCAGCGTCGAAAACCAAAACAGTCAGCCGATGGTAAAAAAATCCACTGATACATAGCGTTATATCTTACACGTTAATTCATATGTTTTGAATATGGAGAAACCTGTTGGATTAATAATCGAAATAGTACATGAAGAATATAATTGTCAAATACCAATTTATTAACCAAAATGGGAAACACAACCACATGATTATACTCGTGTGTTTAACAACACTTTATTTTGTAGCTAAGTGACATCAACGTTTAGACGTCGAGAGGGGGATCCTTAGGACTCCGGCGACGATCGTCGGTGTCGATCTCACTGTTTAGGTTACGGAATGGGACGAGCCAATGCTCGCATACAGGAGGATGATGCGGATAAGATTGAGGAGGTTAGGGTTTGTGCTGTATGCATACAGCTAGTGCATCAAACTGCCAGACCTTCATCGGACGCTTCAAGAGAGGTGCTGAGAGACTTGATTCGTCCCTGCAAGACACCTAGCCAAGAGCAATAAAAGTACCTAGGAATGTTGAACCAAGGCAAAAGTATGATGTAAACCCGGGATTTGAACCCGGAACTCTTAGCTAGGAGCAGATTTACCAATTAATAGTAACAAGTCTTAACTCTTTTTTAGACTCTATATTCCATTTAGTTATTTAGAAAGTATATAGGAGAGTTAAAAGAATGGGAATAGACAAGATTTCTCTCGGATACGGTACAAATGGAATCGAACCTCTTCTCATCTTTTTTTCTATTTCTTCATCTTTTACCTACTACATATTCATCACTGTAGGAATTGGGTTCAAGCCTTCCCCAGCCCCTTCTCATCAATGAACTCCTTACTAGCGTTGTTTCTATCTACTATTATCTAATATCTAAAAAGAATCGGAAAATGAAAAATTCAGCCTGCCCTATATGTAAGAACAACTTATAATGCATCGATTTCTTGAATGCAGTTGCATGTTTTTTTTATCTTGCTGCATCATCATTGACGCATACATTGGGTCGAGGTCTAATTCAAACACTCTCTAGCACCCTGCTCACTGAGTAACTTTCGAGCCTCTTCCATTAGGCCATCATATGCAATCCCTTTTTTATACCACGAATTGATCAGTTCGTTTAAAGTGACCACATCTGGTGAACATCCTTTCCCGATCATAACAACAAAGAGCTTCTCTGCATCCATCCATCTTCCAGTTCTACACAGGCTCTGCATGATGGCGCAATAAGTGATCATGTCCGGTTGACAATCATAGGTAAAAGACAATTCGTTCATGAACTTGATCGCATCATCCAACCTTCCCTCCTTATAAAACCCATCAGTGCGAGAACAATATACATGGCAATGTTAGGTGTACAACCTCTCCTAACTGTATCCAAAAACTCTGATGTCTTCTCTATGTCCCTCTCCTAGCAAATCGACTTGAGCAAGATAGTATAGGTAAAAACATCAAGGTAGCACCCACTCTTCAACTGTCGCCCTAGCAGCTCCATGGCTCTATCAAGCTTCCCAGAGTCGCAAACCCCTTCAATAAGGTGGTATAAGATACCACGTTGGGGGCAACCTTCATCTAGTCAAACAGCTGGAGTGCCCTACCAAGCTTTCCACAGTTGCACAACCCCATCAATAAGGTGGTATAAATTACCACGTCCGGGACAACGTAGAACAGGTCAAGTGCCCAGAGTCACATAACCCCTTCAATAAGATGCTATAAGTGAACACGTTGGGGGCAACCTTCATCCGGTCGAACAGGTGGAGAGCCTTGTCTACATTCCCATCCTCACAACACCCTTTAATCACTTGAGTATATGTGAAGACTTCAGGAACATTACCCGAGTCCTCCAGAATCCCCATCACCCGATTCGCCATGGTTGTCTTGCGATTCCTACATAATCCGTGGATCAATTCAGAGCACCATCCTACATTAGGGATATTCCATCCACTGAAACCCCGATTCCATCTCCGCTTTCTCATACTCGTAACCCGATGGCGGCTTCTCGTCATTAGCCCTCTTCGTTCTTAACCTCCTCTTTGTGTCAGTGATTTCGTTGGTTGAATTCGATGGTTGGATCTTGGCCATAGGACATAACCTTTGGAATTTGAGGCTTGTGGTGATGCCGGAGAGTTGAAGGGAGTGAAAGGGGGAGATAATGATACCTCGATGTGGAGTGGTCCATTGAAGAGAAGAATGTCAGCGTGGTTTCCATCGAGATGTACACCGGAGATTTCGGCGGCGGCAGCGCTGCGAGCTGTGCTTTGGTTCCTCTGTCATCTTTATCCACTGGAACCGAGTTAAGATTTTCAAAGACCCAAAAAAAAAAAAAAAAAAAAAAAAAAAGGAAAAATGATGTTGTGAGTAATAAAATCCCATGGTCGGAAATTTAAATTTGTGATTATTTTAGTTTACTTTTGGGTTTTAAATTTGAAATCATAAATTTTAAATCGTGATTATTGGATTTTTTTTACATTATAAATAATCTTATTTATGATTCATCACATATTTGATAATCTCTAAAAAGAACAAGTTTTACATTATCATTTCAAGACACAATTTTTTACATATTACCATCAACGGATAATGTTATTGCGGTCTTTCAGACTATGCATTTTATTAAAAACAAAAAACAGGACAAGCAAGGCTTCTTCGCATTGAAGCTTGACATGGCGAAGACGTACGACAGAGTAGTCGAGTGGCACTTCTTGGATAGGGTTCTCAATTTGATGGGTTTTCATATGAGATTGGATTCGCGTGGTGATGAAGTGCATTACCGCAGTTTCCTTCTCTGTCCTACACAATGGATCCCCACTCACTCCTTTCAAACCGACCAGGGGGCTCCATCAGGGGATCCAATTTCACGTTTCCTCTTTATCATGTGTGCAGAAGCATTGTCCTTGATCATCGATATAAAACATCACATTTTAGAGTATAAACATATACAAGATTATTTTCAAAATTTTTCAACATTTTGATTTTAGATTTATAGCAAGAAATAAGTATACTGGAATGGGGCTTATACTACTCCTCTGATGATCTCGCTCAGTATCTCGATAAGACACCTTATATATTTAAAACGTACGTAATATGAAGTGAGGTTCAGAAGAAACGACCAACCTCATATATATAGAAATCGTAATGAAGCCTCTCATCATAAGCCCACTAGGCCTGTTCCATTGGGCCTGAACCCCAACCCACACTAGTCAGTTCATATTCGGTTTGATTAAGAGTTCGTATAATAATTTACCAGATTAATTAATCAACTTAATTAATTATAATTAATATAACTCACACTTAAGAGAATATTTAAATAAATATTCTAACATTCTTCCTCTTGGGTTGTATTAATTGTCAAAATCATTTTGAAAAACGACTCTACTTAAGAAAATAAACCATTATCAGACTAATTCTATTTTTCAAAAGATTACGCACATTTTATTGAAATCGATTGGTCCAGTAATACTCTACAAGTCGATCCAGTCCCATAGAGCATTAAACTTTGAATAATGACTACATTGCATCTTTTAATCTAAGCGATACAAGATCTTCCATGTTCACAAAATTTTACACTCTACTAACATGGATTTAATATGATAGTGTGACAAGTCGATAACACTCAATGGGTATCCATATGTTTTTAAAACTCCCCAATGAGTATCCTTATGTTATCCTCTTATCGATCGTCGATTTTCTCTTACCTTCATGTATTATCGCAATGAGAAAATCATTGGTTCGAATGAACCCTTGTGTGTCTCAACTTTTATTCAATATGATGAAGTGTATTGCGTCTTAAGACATATGCTGAAGGCTACCCGAAGGTTTGGCTCAAAATTGACACAAATCCTGAGATTTTCAAAATCTGAAGTCAATATAACAAAAAATGCATGCACTTTATTTGACTTCAGTACAAAGTATAACAGAACAGATGAAATAAAATCAAAAGAGCATACAAATTACATCACTCTCACTAAACACATGCATTCCAAGATGCCCCTAAACCCATACTAGCAACATGTCTCTCAAAGACACAAGGACGAAGACCTTTAGTTAGTGGATTTACAATCATATCATCTGTTCCAATAAGCTCAACTGTAATGTCACCTTTCTTGACTTTCTCCTTAAGGGCCATATATTTTACCTCAATGAGTTTAGATCCAGTGATACTCCTATTGTTGTTAACAAATAACATAACGGAGTTATTATCACAAAACAATCGGATGGGTCTAAACACAAAATCGACAACATACAACTTCTGTATGAAATTCCTGAGTGAGATGGCTCAATTGGCTGTTTTATAACATGCTACAAATTATGCCTTCATGGTTGATCACGCAACTAGCTTCTGCTTTTCACTTTTCCAGAAAAAAGCTCATTCTGCCATCATAAACACATAACCTGAGATTGATTTTCTATCATCTCGACAACTAACAAATCAGAATCTGTATAGCCTTCAAGCTGTAGATTCTCCACTCTATAATACGTCAGCATATAATCTCTTGTTCGCTTCAATTATCTTAAGATTTTCTAGGCAGCTATCTAATGATCCTGACCTGGATTAGACTAATATCTACTAAGAAGTCTAGCTGCAAAAGAAATATATGGTCCAGTATATACTTGAGCATACATGATGCTTCCATCTGCACTTGCATAAGTCATTAACACATAACATGAGATGGATTTCCTGTCATGTGGACAACTGACAAAGTCAGAATCTATATAGCCTTTAAGTTGTAAATTTTTCACTTTACGATATGTCAGCAAATAAACTCTGGTTTTCTTCAAGTATCTTAAGACCTTCTTGGCAGCTACCCAATGATCATGATCTAGATTAGACTGACATCTATCAAGAAGTCCAGCTGCGAAAGCAATATCTAGTCTAGTGCATACTTGAGCATACATGATGCTTCCAACTGTACTTACATAAGGTACTTTCTTCATAACTTCTCGCTCAAGATTATTCTGAGGACATTGTGATAGGCTCAACTTATCACCTTTAGTAACAAGTGTCACTCCAGATTTACAATCCAACATGTTAAACCGTTCCAGAATACGATCAATATATGTTCTCTAAGATAGACTTAATAGATGCCGAGAACGATCTCTGGAGATCTGTATGACCAATACAAAATTTACTTCTCCAAGATCCCTCATATCAAACTCTCTTGATAGTAAGCACTTTTTTTCATGAAATAGACCCAAATCACTACTAGCAAGCAAGATGTCATCTACATAGAGAATAAAAAAAATGAATTTGATCCCACTTATCTTGTGGCATATACACGGATCCATTGGATTCTCGTCAAATCCAAAAGAAGTAACCACACCATCAAATCGTAAATACCACTTTGTGGAAACTTGGTTTAGCCCATATATGGACTTTCTGAATCTGCATACATGATGCTCATTGCCTTCCATAACAAAACCTTCAGGTTGCACCATATAAGCTTCCTCATTAACATTACCATTGAGAAAAGAAGTCCTTTATATCCATCTGATGTAACTCGAAGTTGAAGTGAGCAGTCAGTGCCATAATTATTCTGAAGGAATCTTTAATGGATATCGGAGAAAAGGTCTCTGCATAACCCTTTCCTTCTCTATGAGTGAAGCCTTTTGCAATCAGTCTTGCTTTAAATCTCTCAATCTTACCATTAGGAGTCTCCTTGATTTTGTAAACCCATTTACAACCAATTGGCTTACATCCTTTAGGTACTCGCATAGTTCCCAAACACCATTATGCTTCATAGACTGCATCTCATCTTTCATGGTATCAATCTGGATTGAGGACTAGAAATAGCAGTTGAGTATGTCACTGGATCAATGACACAATCAGTATCATAGTCTTGTTCACCTAGGTAGACTTCATAATAGTCAGGAATAACAGCTCTTCTTCCTCTTATGGATCATCGAAGTGGAGCTTTCTGATAAAACAGCTGGTGCTTGAGAAGCATTATTGAGAATAGTATCAGTTATAAGTGGTTGCCTCTCATTAGAAACAAGTGTTGATTTAGATGGCTCAACTCCCACTAAAACAGACAATGAAGATGATGTAGGTAATGAATTATCCTGCTCTGCCACATCAAACTCTAGAAACTTGGCTGTTTGTGACTCCATAATCCTAACAACTCGAGAAGGGTTATAAAACCTATATCACTTCGCTCGATAACCGACAAAGTAGCAATGAGTAGTTCTGGCATCCAATTTATTTAAGATTGGGCTCCACAGCTTCACTTTAGTAGAATATCCCTAATGTTGGGTTCACACATTCAACGTAGATGGGGTGAATAGGTTGATTCAAATTTTATCAGGTCAATACAGCAAATTTAATTATTTGAACACTAATGTTCTTTGTAGACTATTAAGATAGTCTCCAGCAGAGACTCAAACTATATAAGTTTGTCTCTGTTTTGCTGTAGTGTTTAGTGTTTAATAGTTCTAAAATATCAAGCAATGAAAGCAAGTAAAGAACACAAGATTTATATTGGTTCAGACACTAAATATTAATGATAATCGAGAGCTTAGTCCAGTTTTTTCTTGGTGATCAATTTAGTCAAGTCAAGAGGCGAGTTCATTATCTTCTTGTTTGTAGCTTACAAGATAACCCCTTTTACAAGGTAGATAACTTGTCAAAAGGTTAAGAACATAAATCTTTGCACAGATCCTTCACTAGACTCTGCTACAAGTTTTGTTCTTCTATGGAGACTAGTGAACTCTCTTTCTATATTTTTTTGGTTTAGCTCAGTCAAGTAACTTTGAATCTTGGATTGTTTTACAAGCTTGCACTGTTAATTTCTCTCTAACCAGTTATCTTCAATGAGCTTCAAAAATCCCCTTTTATAGGCTGAGGGAATGAACCAATGACTTATGTACCGGACCTGATGTGACATCTTGTTAAATGTGAACCTCAACTGATGTTCACAACTCACCTTTTTATATCCTCGTGCTGTCATACTCTAAGCCTCAAATCTTAGATTTGATGAACCTCATACCTCTAATCCAACCTCAGCAACCATCTTTGTAGCACTCTAGACTGTTGTACCTTAGTCTACACTCAGTACTATTGAGACCTCGTCTATACACAGTCCCTGCTACAACCTCGTCTTCACTCAAATCTGATGCACTTCATGCATTGCTGTGTTGGTCCTCGTCTATAAGTTCAATCCTAGATCCTGAAGCTTTTATAGGTCTTTTGTTTCCCATGCATGTCTTAATTATTTAGCCAAAATATTTTATAGTAGTCTATATCTGATGACCCACACAATGATTTCCATCTGTGACTGTTTGCTCTCCAGCATCTAACCTAGACTACAAATACCTACCTAATTTATAGCTTAAGCACAATAACAATATCAGGGCTAATACTCCTATGTTTTGTTCATCAATTTGTATACAAGTGGAGGGATTGCACATTACTATCAATCTCCGCTAAATTGATGCTATAAAAATTTCTAAGTAAAATAACAAGCTTACTAACATTACATGTAAATTATATTGCTTTGAAAAAAAAAACTTGAGACAATAAAGTAGAAGAGAAACTTATCTTTACCTATGATGCTCACTGTCTTTGCTGCGCTTATGATGTTGTTCCTCTGATGTTCCTCTGCTGCGCTTGTGAGGCCGTTCCCCGGATGTTCTATGATGTCTTCTTTGTTCTTGGGGCTGCTCCCCCTGGATTCTGTGACTTGATGTCCTTTCCTGAGGCTTTGGTCATTTTGCAGATCTTTTCCTTCTGTTGTAACTGTTGTTCTTCTTTTTTTATTCTTCTATAGTCTTCTCCTTGGTTGTAGCTTTTTCTACAGACCTTTGGAGCCTTATTGCCTCCTTTCCATGCTCTGTACTCTTCTCCCCCTTTTTGTTAGCATTAAGTGCCATCGTTAGGGTTTCAATGGCAGTTCTCAAGGCTCTGAGTTCAGAGGAGATGCTCTGCTGAGCAATGGTGGGTTTGGTTGTTTCTAGTTGAAGCTTGTTCTCCAACAAACCCAATCTGGTGTCATTATTACGGATATGGCCTATAAGCTGCTGTTGAGTGGCTTGCAATGCTATTTGAAGTTTGCGTAGATCAGTAGAGTGTTTTCCTCTTAGTTTATTGAGGTTAAATGCACTGAGCCGATATTGTTGGAGGTTGAGTGTACTGGCCCTTTGGATTTGGTCTACAAGCCCTTCTTCCATGTTGTGAAGGTTATCTGAAAATCTTTAAAGTGTTGAGTTCTGGTTATTTTCTCATCTTCAAGTTCCCTTATAATTGGTTGTAGACTATTGAGGAGGTCCTGGAATGCATTCTTTGTCCATTGATGCATGTTGTAGACCTCTTGATCCAATTGTCTAAGTCTATATTCCATCGCAGTCTCTTCTACAGATGATTCTTGATATGCAGTCGGTTGAGTCTCTACTATTGTTCTTGTTGTATAGGATGGCCTTTCTATGATAGGGGCTATTTTGACTTCTCCAAGAGCCTATCTCAGACTTCTAATTACAGTCTGGGGTTTCATTTCAAGATTAGATGTTCCACTGTATAGTAGGCCTTGAGAAAAACCTACAGATGGTGGTTATGCCCTAGTTTGCACCATTCCAAAAGAAGAAGGTGGTGAAAACTTGATTTTCAGTGGGCTTTGACCTTGTTAACCACTAGAGTATCACTTATCTGATGCTGGTTGATTTCTTTAAGAGTGATTCCTTTGTGAGCATTGTTTCCTCCAGTATACTCCTCTGTTTATAGTTGGGTTGTTTCCTCAGATTTGTCTTTAACTATGATAGTTCTATCTCTCTGAGTAGGAGTTAGATCAAATAATATGACTTATGTGAATTATGCTTTCTTTATAGTCTACAGGTAGTCTACAGAGACTTCTTATGTGATAGCCTCTGTTGCATCCCTAATAGATGATGTGATTGGGGAGCTCTTCTTTGGTGATGTTGTTTCTTCCTATACTGCTGATTCTGGTGTTGGTGATTCTATTATTGGTGATTCTGCTGTAGGCGACTCGGCTTCTGGTGACTCTGCTACAAGGGAGTCAGTTGCTGGCTCTCCTGCTGTAGATTGTTCTGCTCCTGAATCCCTTCTTCAGATATTTAATCAATGATATCATCATCATCATCATCATGACCTTCTAGTTGTAGGAGTTTATCATCATCTTCTGTTGGTTATGCTCTCTCGACTGTTGACCTTGAGAGATAGTCATAAATCTCTAAGGTCACTGCCCTGACATGCTTGTCTATCATCTTCTTCAGTTCATCCTTCACTTTAGGAGTGTGCATAAGTTTGACATGTTGTAGTTATGCCTGTCTGTGCCTCCTTATCTTGAGTGTTGAGTCCTTGACTTCCAGAACTTCACTGAATAAGATGTAGGGTTCAGTTGGTCTTTTCCTCTTGTTGCCTTCTCTTTTCTGAATCTGGACGAGTTGATAGATTTCAGCCTCTGCCATACCATCCACTACTCCAATTTCAATCTTGGAGCCATCTGGGTTTATTCTGTATCTTGTGGTTGGTCTTGGTGGGATGAGCTTTGTGTCACGGATGGGCTAATTTAAGAAGTTGGCACTTGAAATATTGGACTTTTGCTAAGCTAAAATCGAACTCAAGCCCAAAACGAAGCCCGGTCCAAATGGCACAAACCTTAAGTCTGAGTTCTGGAAACTTCCAGAACACTCCCGAACATTCTATAAACTTGTAAGACCTAGATATTCTCTTAGAATACTCTAGAACAATGATTGTAAGCCGTTGGATCAAAATGATCCCGACCGTCTGTTTAGGCAAGGAACTTGTATATAAGGCGGTGTTGGCTCATTTGCCAAATCATCGAACAAAACCCGAAGACAATACAAAGAGTTCTTTCCTCACACAAAAAGCGTGTCCAATTTCTCATTCTCTCTTTGCGAGTCCTTATTTAGCCATTTGGCAAACGAGTTAGGGTGAGCTTGAGCGAAGGTGTGAGTAGCTTGAGTGCTACACGGGTTGTGAAAACCTAACCTCGTGATATTTGGCTAGCCTTGGTTATGCTTTTGAGTGGAAGATTATGCTATTTGATGAACTTCTGGATCATTTTCTCCTTTTAAGGCTTTTCTACCATCTCGTCTATTTTTTTCTGTGTTCTTGAACCTTTTCTTTTATGGCTTGAATCGTCTGCAGAGCTTTTTATGATTTTCTCCTTCTTTGAAGATTGTGTAACTAAGGTTGTTGTTGTTGTGGTCCAAGCGTCTGATGTAGTTGAGGAATGATCTTCTTCAATTATTGACAGATCCATTCCAATGCTGGAAATTGGAATGATCGCTGTTATGAAGGGTTCAGTTGCAGTAGACCTCATTATCACTATGTTTGCAGTAGAGGTATCCTGAGATTGCCCCGTCTGCATCATTCTAAGTTTGGCTTCAATAGCCTCTATTTCTTTTCTTATATATCCTTGTGTACTGAGCTCTTATCTAAGTAGAGCTTGTGGTCCTTTCCTGATCTCTTGATAACTTTTTTGAGCTTGCAGTATGAAATTTTGAAGATTTTCATTGGCACCAGCCTTTAGATACTTCAATGCTATATTGGCATCATGAAGTGCAGCAAACTCTGGTACCTTCGGTGGTAGGGTTCTTGAGGATGAGCCTTCAAATGATTTCCTAGTTTATTATTCTAAACTGAAAGATTGAATTTGAGAGACTTTGCGAACTTAGGGTTTTCCAAATGAGTGCAATAAAGCGCAAAAGCTAGAGAGAGAATGAGAGAATTAAGAGAGAAAATGAGAGAGTAAAGGTGTTTCTCTGATTGAAAATTTTCAGAATTTATACAGCTGAGTCCCCAGCAGCAGAGCCCACTCTCTTAGAAAAATCCGCATTGCAGGAGGAAACAGAAGAAGCAAAGAAATACCCTAAGGGATAACCAAAGACTAACTGAAAAAGTCACTGTAGACTACCTGCAGACCACAAAAGAGGCACAGTGCATACAAGTTATAACACTTATGTGAACTTTGTGGAAACAAACCTATTGCCAACAGAAGAGCAACCTGTTCTACCAAACATCGATTTTTCATTATCCTCTTTATTTGGAATGGTACAAACTAGGACAGATCCATCATCTGTAGGTTTTCCCCAAGGCCTACTATATAGTGGTACATGACACCCCATATGGGAGCCAGGAGTCTGAGACAAACCCTTGTACACGTCAGAATAACACCAATCCATGAAAGATCATTCTCTATTGTAAGAATAGTAGCATAGATTGAACCGTCTGCACATTAAGCGCCATCTCCATCAAAAACTGCACTTGAATATAGATTTAGACAACTTGATCAGGAAGTCTACAACATACATCAGTGAACAAGTGATGCATTCAAGGAACTCCTCAGTAGTTTGTAACCAGTTACAAATAAATTGGAAGCTGAGAGGACAACCAGGACAAAGTGCTTTGACGATTTTCAGGAAACTCTCTCTAACATGGCCGAAGGGTTTATAGATCAAATACAAAGGACTAATGCCCTAAATCTTTAACAGTATAGGCTCAGCTCCTCCAACCTAAATAAGTTGAGGGGACAACATTCAACTGATCTGCGCAAACTCTAAGCATCCTTGCAAGCCATTCAATAATAGCTTTCAGAGCACATCCGCAACAATGACACCAAGATTGGATTGCTGGAAAATAAGCTTCAATTGGAAACTGCCAAAGCCACAATTGCTCAGCAAAAAACCACCTCTGAAGTCAGTGCCCTAAGAATTGCAATCGAAGCCCTTACATTTGCCATCAATGCTAACAAAAAAAAAACGGGGGGGGGGGGGGGGGGGGCGGAGAAGATAGTAGAGAAAAGAAAAGAGCCAACAAGGCTTCCTGAGCAAAGGACAACAGAGAAAGCTGCAACCAGGGAAAAGGCAATAGAGGAGAAAATTGCAGACGAGCTTAAAGAAAGTCAACAACTGCAACAGAGAAAGAAAAGGCTGCAAAATGCCAAAAGCCTCAAGGGAAGAGGACATTAAGCCACAAAACTCAGGGAAAGAAAACCCCACACATATCTCAGAGGGAGCAATCCCACACGAAAAGAAGAACTCACCATTGAACATCTGAGGACCAGCCTCACAAGCGCAGCAAAGGCAGCGAGCATCACAGGTAAAAGGTAATACTCTTTGTTGTACATTAGTCTAAGTAATAAGATTATGTTTTTTTATCAAATAATATAATTTAGAATGTTAGCTTATTGTTTTATGTATGAGTTTTGTTAGCATCAATTTAGAGAGAGATTGATAGGAATGTGTAATCCCTCCACTTGTATAGAAATTGATGAACAAAACTTAGGAGTATTAGCCACAATGTTGTTAGTATGCTTAGACTGAAAATTAGGTAGGTATCTGCAGTTTAGGTGAGATGTTGGAGAGTAGGCGACCATAAACGGAGAGCATTACGTGGTCCATCAGATATAGACTACTACAAAGAATTTTGATTAAGCAACTAAGATATACATTGGCAACAAAAGACCTGCAAATGTTTCAAGATCTAGGATTGAATTGACAAACGAGGATCAACACAATAATGTAGGGATTGCATCAGATCTGAGTGCAAATGAGGTTGCAGAAAGAACTGGGTGTAGACGAAGTCTCAATTGTATTGAGTGCAGACTGAGGTATATCATACTAGAGTGCAGTAGAGATGATTGGTGAGGTTAGCCAGAGGTTTGAGAATTAGTCAAATCGAAGATCTGAGGTTCGAGTGTGACAGTACGAGGATCTAAAAAAAGTGAGGTGTCAACATGAGTTGAGGTTCACATGTGACCAATTGTCACATTAGATTTTGTACATAAGTCACGAGTTCACTCCCTCAACCTATAAAAGGGGATCGAAGAAACTCAAAGAAATAAGCAATTGAATGAGAAATTAAATGTACAAAGTGTGCAAAAGAATTCAAAATTCAAAACTGCTCAAATGAACTGAATCGAGAAAGAACAGGAAGAGGGTTCACTAGTCTGCATTGAAAAAAAAAAGCTATAGTAAGGATCTGTGCAAGAATCTAGGTTCTTCGTCTTTTGACAAGTTAGCTAACTTCTTAAAGGGGTTGTCTTATAAGTTAAAAACAAGAAGATAGTGAACTCATCTCTTGGATTGACTAAACTGGTCAGTAAGAAAAGACTGGACTAAACTCTCGATTATTAGTTGTTAATGAGTGTCTGAACTAGTATAAATCTTGTGTTTTTTTATCTGCTTTCATTGCTTTGTGTCTTTAGAATTGTTAGAAATTAATCACAACAACAAAATAGAGACTAACTCACAGAGTTTGAGTTTCTGTTATATAATATCTTAGTAGTTTGGATAGAATATCAGTGGTTGAAAATAATAAGTCGTTGTGTTGCAGTGATAAATCTTTAAAATAACCTATTCACCCTCTTTAGGTTGAGCATGTGGATCTAACATACACAGCAAAGACTTTGTCCCTTCAAATAATTAGCATTTATCCACCTACACCACAATCTGTCTTTTTCGAATTCAATTGCCTAAAGCTGTTTGCACAGTAAAGTTTGATTCTAAGCTTTAAGGTTTTTTTATGCCAAGACCAGCATGCCTTATAGGCTAACATACATCAGACCAGACGACCTTGGTTTTGTGAGGATTCAGTTCAATTCAAGGCCACAGAAAAGAAATGCATATTTTTTCAATTTCATCCATCATACCAGTAGGAAGCCAGAATATTTTGTGACCAATATGTGAATGAAATGAAGGACATATTTGATAAATCGAAGTCTCCCAGCATAGGAGAGAGATCTGGTGGTCCAGCTTTGGAGTCTAGCTATTATATTATCAATCAATGGTTGATAAAAACGAGGAGCAAGAGGAACCCCTAAGTATTTAACAGAAAAAGCGTCAAAGCTCCATTTGAAGGGTGGCTGCCAGCTGCTGCTTTTATTCTTTATTCACCTCATCTATATGGAGTTTACTCTTGCTAAGATTAGCTTCCAATCTAGGTACTATAGCAAAATAAAGCAGCTAGGGTTGAGAATTTGATAAAATTTGATTTTTTTTGGTTTCTGTTAATTGAAATTCCATTTGAGTAATTAAAACCTCTAATCGATACCGAACCGAAATAAATTCGATTATTTGATAACACTGAATCGAATTAACTGAAATAAATTTGGTTAATTCGGTTAAAAACCGATGTCCTGCCACTTGAAAAATATGATCTAAAATTCTTGTACCTTATACGAACTCTTGTTATGAATTTATGCAACCGAGATTGTGTTATGACTCTTCATAATCAATAATAGTATAATCTCAATCAACACCATATAAACAAAATTAAACGATAGTGAATGGCATGAATTGCGCATCGCTACAAAAGATAATTTAAAGGGACAAAAAATGATTACAATTTAAGTAGATGGCGAATCATACAGAGGATCGACCATGGCATCGAGAAGGATGAAGATTTTGATATAGTTAACTTGATTTTAGTTTATGTTCTAGGTATTTTAGAATTTTCTTTAAGATAATTTCTACTCCTTTCAGATAAATTACGACACATTATTAAATTTGAATGTCCTGCATATTTTGGATATTCAAATAAATTGAAAAATTGATTTTGATAAATTCGGTTAACCGAATTACTCGAACTTTTTTAAACGACTAACCGATACCCAAATCGAAATTGAGAAAAAAAACCAAAAATCGAACAAATCGAACTGAACCCAATATTTGGATTCAATTCGGTTCGGTTCAGTATTTCAATTTTCGGGTTTTTATCCTCATCCTAAAAGCAGCTATTGTTTTGATAGCCATCAAAGAGGCATGATCAGCCTAGCCCCCTACCATTAATATTGATTGTATAATGCTCAGAAGTCATACAAGTCATAATCCATGATATGAATTGCTCTGGAAAGTTCAAAGCAGCGAAAAGAACTTTCACAATGGCTCAGCTTAGTGTAAAATGCTTTCATCATATCCACCTTCACAAGGCATCTAGGGCTAATACCCTTTTGTTCATAGTCATATATAAGATCTTGACAAAGCAAGATATTGTCAACAATAGACCTTCCTTGTATAAAAGCACTCTAGTTGTCAGCAATCAAGGAAGGAAGAACAACACTCAAATGGCTACACAGAATTTTTGAGATTATCTTATAAAACACAGTACCGAAAGATATAGGCCTGAAATCACTGACCTTTGTGGGATTTTTACCTTTAGGAGTAAGATGTACCACAGTTGTGGCAGCCTTCTTAAGTAAATAGCCCAAAGAAAAATCCTGCATTGACCACATCCACTCCAGTTGTCTCCCGTGTCTCCTTAAAGAAAGCTGCTGTATAGCCATCAATACTAGGTGCCTTAGAGCTATCAATGTCAAGTAGAGCTGTTTTCATATCATGCCCTGTAAAAGGCATCAACAACATCTGTTGCCTTCAAGATTTAATACCTTTCCCTCCAAGAGAACTTTTTTGTCAAGAGGCTCAGAGCTAGGGGCATTTGTCCCCATGAAATCCTTCATATGTGAAACTATCAATTTAACAATTTCATCTGGATTGGAAGCGAAAGAATTATCATTCCTACAAAGAGAAAGAATCAAGGATTGCTGCCTTCTGCATTTAATGATGCTATAGAAATATTTCGTATTTCTATCATTTAACTGAAACCATTCATCACGATCCATCTGCTTTAGAAAGGAATCCTTAGCTTCAAGAAGAGAAATTATCGCTGCATAAGCATCATCCATTGCTGCCTTATGAACACTACAGTAATTAGCACGAAGCATGGCCTGAGCTGTATCTAGCAGCTTAGTTTAACTTTCAATTCTAACAAGATTAGGATATTTCTGAGGATGAAGCTTCCGCAGATTATGTTTTTAAGCGCCTTTTTAAACAAACAGAACATGTCACTGCCAGAAGAATGAGATTGCCAAGCTTGCAAAACCAAGTGCTTAAAGCTGTCATGCCTAGCCCACAAATTGAGACACCTGAAAGGCCCTTGCAAACCTTTCGAGAATGATTTATATGCCATTTATTTCACCCATTGTGCTAAATTTCTCGCTCAACTTCGCATTTAATGATTTTTATCCGTTTTATTTTCAACAAGTCAACAAGCTTACCTTAGGCATCGTGGATTCTCTGACAATAGATCTCATAGGACCTTGTTTGCATGCATTTCATGTGGAATAGATGATTCGTGGTTATATTTAATACTAGAGGACTGCCGACTTTTGAAGAATAATGTTGCACAATATATATGACTGATATAAATTTGATATTGAGATTTTATTGTTATGTTTGAGTGTTTATAAGACTGACATGGATTATAAGGATATAAATAATAATTTACGTGTCGGTCATTCCCCTTTTGGGATAAAGTAGTATCATAGCATAGGGCTAGAGCCTAGGTTAGCCTTATTAAGATAAAGTAGTATGTACATAAATACATAAATCTTAATTATGCATGCATAGAATGAGATCCAAAACTGCCGACGATCCAAAGGTATGCTTTTGTCATGTCATAGCATTTCATAAAGTTTAAAGTGGTTTCATTTTCACAGTATCAATCTTTCAAGTGTTTATGGCTCTTACTTGAGTTGTGTTTTGATTTCGAGGATGAAATCCTTTTTAAGGGGGAAAGAATATAATATCTCAACCCTGAAGTATAGTTTTATATGATTCTCTATGTTTATATCAGTATTTATAAATGTTTTTATATTTCTAATGTTTTTAACCAATATGATTCTCTATCTTTAAATTCATGGTTTTGGTTTAAATAAGATAGTTTGGTAAAAAAAATTAGTTATTAAAAAAAGATTAAAATTAGGTTAATATATCCTAATATCTTTATTTATGGTGAAGTTATCTCTACATAAATAGCTCTTAATTTAAGAAACCCTAACTCTTCATGATCCATGTTCGTCAGTTTTTCTCACATCAAACCATGCTGTCAAGAGAAGAAGAAGAGAAGAGAATCCTTAACCTTGCTATACATTCAACTAAACTCCTTTTACGTAAGAGAATCCCTAACCTTGCTATACATTCAACTAAACTCCTTTTACGTAAGCAATCTTATATCGTCATTCATCTTAGGTACCATTAATCTTCTCTACTCTTTAACGGCGTATTTAGGATTTGATAATGAGAATTCAGAGTTTTAAGGAGGATTGATGGTTGGGTGGTGATCTATGATGTTATGAGATCTAATTTGGAGATAAAAACATGAATTGATGTCCGATTGAGGAAATCAGATTTTGCTGGAATGTTGTAATTTATAAGAAAATATTGGAATCGATTTTAGGTCTGAAATTCACCTACAATGAAGTTTAGGATGTCAACTTTTTTAAAAAAAAAAACGGTTTGTCAGTCGGATGTGTGTACATGAAGTAATTGGGCGAGAAAAAAAATGAAAGGTCAAACTAACTCGTGTGAAACCTATGTCTTTTCAAAGAACAATCTAGATTTATCTATAAATAATTGTATAACGAGGCTTATATGGTTAGAAATATATTCGAGTCTACTTTACTATATAATTTACGCAATCAAATTTGGAGTTTTGTACCAAAATTTATGACCTGATTAGCTACAAGACATCAAACTATGTGACTAATTTTAATGACATGAATTCGACGATTTAATCATATTAAACCAGAGAGAGTCACAATACGTATTATACATCGTTGGAAACCTTTACGAGTTTGGTTTCTGAAAATATAAAGAGACCATAATTTTGATAAGGTTTTAGAATGTTATGGCCATTTTACCAAGAAGGTGTCAACCGATCCTTTTTTTATTATTGTAAAGGTGTTTTTAGTGATTTTGTTTTACCATTCTTGATTCTGGATAAGTTGTTTTAGTGGATATCATCGTTTGCTCTTAAGATTGGAAGCTACGGATTTCAGAAAAGAGTCTAGTACACTGACCCTTCTTTGAAAACTTGTTTGATGACCTTCTTTCTATACGACATGCATACGCCATATTTGCTTTATTTAGTTGATAACAACGTGATTCTTTTTGTGAATTTTTTGTTTTTGATATTCATGTTTCGTGAGAGTTTTTATAATAGGCTGCTTTTTTTTTTGGCGTGGCGTGCTTGATTCCTATGTCATTATTTACCCGCGTTGGTCGAGAGTCTCTTTTTGGTCGGAAACTGCTCAAGACTTTTGTTGGTTGGTTAAGTCCAGGGGTTACTCTACCCTTTTTGGGAACAAAGCCCTTGGGATTTGACTCTAAAATATCTCAACATGTGGTATTTGTCGTATGGGATCAGTTTACAAGATTATGTAAGTTAAAGCCATCACCGAGTGTAGTTATATGATTGATCATGGATATCTATACCATTGAGTTTTTTTTAGCTAGCTATCGAAGATTATTCTAACATTCCATTTGACTGAATATAGGTTTAGAACCACTGTTTTTATGTTTTTCATGTGTGATTCATTAAGGGTTGTGTTGGCATTTCGTTGGGGCTTTTGGAGTATGCGTTGTATTTTGCACCTATGACTTGTTTCAGTGTTTTCATGCTCCCAACTATTTTTTTTTCCTCATTGGAACCAATGTCATAGCCTCAATCTTTTTTCATTGAACCCATACCTTTCTTGATTTGTATGCCATTTGTTTCATTAAATGTGCTAGATTTCTCGATTAGCTTTGCGGCTAACGATTTTTATTTGTCTGTTTTTCAACAGGTCAACAAGTTTAGGTTGGAAGTCGTGGATGCTCTGGCAACATACCTCATAGGACCTTGATTGCATGCATTTCAAGTAGAATAGATTTGTTGTTATATTTGATGCGAGAAAAATATAGACTTTTGAAGAATAATGTTACACGACTAATATAAGTTTGAAGTTTAGATTTTATTATTATGTTTTGAGTTTTTATAGGGTTGACGTGGATTACAAGGATGTAAATTGTAATCCATGTGTCGGTCATGCCCCTTTTGGAATTGAGGTGTGATAAAAGAGCTTCTCGTTTTCTGAGAATTTCAAAGGTGCCTTAAGTGTTGAAGAACATGGAACATCTTCAAGCAAAGGATTGGGCAAGGTAGAGATCGTGCTCAGTTGAAGGGTAACAGCTAGTATCAGGAGACAATAAGGCGTGTTGTTGTGTTCGACTTTCAGTAACAAAAGGGGACAAGTAGTAAGGCCTGGAATGTAGTAGAGTTGGACACTACATGGACTTGATAGAAAAGTCTATATCTTTGAGCCTTCAAGAAGATTGGTGAAAAATCTATGCACCTCCCACCATGGTAAAAAAGTCAACAATTAAGTGTGGTGAAAATTCTAAGTATGTGGTGCCCCGAAGATGATGGGTGAAATAACCCCATGGATTCAGGCTCGAGGGGGAGTAATGAGGTATGAATAAAATCACACATAAGGGAGAGATTTCTATAGCATGTGGTGAGTTAAATAGTTACGGACATCAATCATGAAGAGATATGAGTAACTTATATATGTTAATAATGCATAATCTATTAGCCTAGATTTTCGGGTTAAAGATGATCCAATTCACATATATATATGTTACTCATGTCCAATTTTGATGTTGGACTCTTCTCTTGAGCTTTCCCACCTAATCTCTACATATGCATGTTCTTCGGTTAGTACTACCACCATGAAGATCCTAGGAAAAGCCACCATGGTTAAATTAGGAACTTCTGCGCGATTGCCATTTATATCTTCTTTTTCGATGAGGAGGATGATGATTTTTGTGTGATTGATCCTATGATCGGATTAGTTTACAAAGTGTGATTTAGGGCTTTGGGTTTTGCTTATTTGAATTGTGAGACGTCTTCGAAGAAAATTGGATTCTATTTAATAGTCAAAATATGTGGATAGTATAAATAGTAAAAACTCAACTTAAACTAAATAAGAAGTCAACCTTCAAATTTATTTTTATTAAGTCAGTACTCTTCGTAGAAAAAATACTTATATTTTACCAAACATTTGAAAAGACTTATAAAAATCACAAGCTGATCGTTGGTTTTGTAAAAAAAGACCTAAATATTCTCATGTTGGGTCTGTTGAAAAAATAATTAATAATAAAGAGGGAAATGAAAAGAGACAAGTGTTGAAACCATCATAGGAACACATAATCTAGCTTAAGGAAAATTGAAGGTGGAAAAACATGTTGATGAATAAACATATATATAGGAAAAGTAGATATTTAAATAAATAGATAAGAATGAAATATTATGTAAAATTAAGTTCTATGAAATTATGTTAGTCCGACTCCCTTCACATGATATCGATACCTGTTATGTATAAGATGGCTTTCTAATGCCTTTACATGATATTGAAACCTTGACACTGGATTACGGTGGCTTATCACTAGGTCTCTCGACAAATAACCAAATATCAAGAAGAAAAAGAAAACTGGTCTCTTAACAAAGAAGGTGAATATTTGACTACCCAAATTATTTACTTTCCTCCCTCCCATCTCCCACGTTTTTCTCCCCGACCAAATTGATGAGCCGGTCCTCTTGTCGGCCGCCGATTACGTCCGCCGCCCTGCCTGCCCTCTGAACTCGTCGCGGTCAAGGAGATCCAACCACGCGGCTCCGCTCATCGTCGCAGTTTCAGGAGTCTGAAGGAACAGTTCCTGCGTCTTGTATCTCCGTCTGCCGATTCGGAATTTAAGAAACCCCAAAGGGATCGAAGCCCCGATGAAAAACAGTTAGATAGGTAAAGTTTTTTTTTATTAGCTTAGTTATCTCTAACCACATAGTATCTATGCATATTTTTTTAGTAACTGTGGCTGATAACGTGCAATGCTTGGAATTCGGGGCAACAAATACTTGAGAATTGTTTGCCAACTTTGGATTAGCTTAGTTATCGCTATGACTTGGCAAGAGAGACTACGAGCTAATGAGATATCTCAAGCTGTTGATCAGCTGATGATACATACGTGTAACTTCAGCTATAGTTCTGTTTTCTAATACATGATGTCGTTATGCTGTTAGGACTTGTTTTACTTTCTTGTTACATTATATATTGAGAAGCTTGGGAGGTTTCTCACTTTACATAGTCCTTACTACAATCAAATGAGTGATCTCTCTATCTTCTTGCCCACATGCTTTCTTTTGATTGCTTGTGACGCCGCCGAACCGAGTGGACTAGATATTGTTCTAGCGCTGATGTTGACGAATCCTCAACATTTAAACAACTCGAATCCATGAGCAAAGGATATTAAGAGAAAGACACTCTGTTGTTTGGAATAAAATTGCTTGTTATTCAAACAAACCTCAAACTCGAAGGCTTGTATATAACAGAAACAAATGTTCAAAGCTATAACAAACCAAAAAAGAAGAAGAAGAGGAAACTGACCAACAGATCTGCCTACCCACTTTGCACGCAACATGGAGGACTTATTCAAGAAGCTAACTAAATAAAATGAAAAGAAATAGCAAATTCAATAAGCTTCTGTCACTTTACACACTTGTTTTTTACAGTCCATGCGCTCCATGAAATCTTGAGCAATTTCTTATATGGTCCTGTGTCAGCTTGATGCTGCCTCCATGAAAACTTGTAATTCCATCAGAGGCTTGGCTACTTTCTTTGAAATGTAAAAAACTGATCCTCGATGTACCATGGAATTGATGTCCTTTTTCCTTTCAACTGTTTTTATTTGTGAGGTGTTGTTTATATCTCACTTGATACTTGTTACGTAGTTCCTTTTTAAGTTTTCATTATATGAAGCTCCAATGTTTGAAATGTCCAGGCTATATAGATTTACCGCAATGGCAAAGAGCAAATACGAGTATGTGAAAGAGTTTGAAGTCAGAGATGAGGTCATGCTACCTAATCTCATCGTGGTTCGAGTTGATGGTCGTGATTTTCGTACGTAAGATACTCTTTCTCGATTATTCACTTTTTTTTCTTCTGATTTACTCTTTCAAATGCAGTATATATTATGTTCTGCTTTATTCAACCTGGTTCTATAGAATGTAAAGTGTTGTGTGAATCTAAGTCAGCCAAGTGAGATTATTATTTAAAGAAATGATAATTCTGGTCTACTTATCCAATTATCCTTGCCATTCGTGCAGGATGATCATTGCAAACATGGTTGTTTGAGTGCCTTGATTTTGCTAAGCAATTGAGTTTATGCGAGACATGAAATTCAAAACAGTTGCTTAGCTTGATATTGCTTTGTACTCCCTCCATCACAAAAATAAAAAACTCTTCTTAATTGGTTCGTCACAATAGATTATAATTGCAACATGTCTCTTTGGGAAAACTTTTCATCTCAAAACCCAATTATCCCTCCTTTGCTGCTATGCATTTCGCTAACTCTCTTCTTAGCTGTTACATTCAAATCCACCAACTCCAAAAGTTGTTGGGGCATTTGAGTTAAGTAGAAAAATATTCAATATGCATAAATCTATGTGTCTAGTCGAATAGGGGGCCGTATTTCGGGAGAGAGATAGCAATACTTGTCAAAATAATTAAATATCTTGAAATGAGAGGATAGCTTTTTTAGTGCACCTGAAGTGTACGCTTTCTGATTTCTCCTCTCGCATGGTACCGATTCAAATTTCTTGCACTTGGTGCATTGGCAGCAAAGTGCAAACACTTGCCATTCAATCATTGGATACTCTTTTCCAGATGGCTTAGAGCTGAGATACCTTATCCACTTCCTACATTCCAGCTATCATAATGTACATTTTTTAGGTTATTTGCGTTGACTTGATCCAGACTCTGTCTTTAACGGGATTAGCTGGGTGATTATTATTATATTTGTTGTTTTGACGTTAATTTTGTTGGTCGCTTTTAACTTATGGTAGATTTTGTGCTGAGCATAAATTCAAGAGACCAAATGACGAGCAAGCCTTGAATTTAATGAACTTATGTGCCATTAAAATGCTGAAGAAATTTCCAGAGATCGTTTTCTCCTATGGATTCAGTGATGAATACAGGTGAGTTTTGATTTACTGTTGGATCCCCTTCTGAGCTATCTGTCCGTATTACCTTACTCTATGATGATTCAACTAGTCTTCTTAACTCTTATCTTGAGTTGCAGTTTTATTTTCGAGAAGTTGACGAAGATACACAGCAGAAGGGCCAGGTTCCTCCTTTGAATTTCTATGACCTAGTTTGATTACATAATCAGGACTTTTGCTTTCTGGATTCTTCCTATAATCCCTCTAGAAGTATATGGAAATAGGAAATCAATATGTATTAAAAGTTTCTCCTAAATATTTTTCAAGCTTCTATACACTGGTCCGAGGATCTTGCCTTAAATTTTGAGCGTTCGATTGTGATTTTTGACAGTTATGCAACTTGAAACTAAATACCATGCTTCAGCATCGAAAGGTGTCCCAATTGTGAATCCACTGGGTGTTTGGGAAAAGAGCACAAAACAGAAATGTTTGCAATAAAGGAAGCAAGTCAGGTCTGATCAAGGCATACTTCTGTGATACCCAGTAATGAAGTACGCTTGGAACTTGAAACCATACCCTAAAAGAATATCACCACAATTCAATGGTTATATCCCATTATAATAAGAAATAGATCCTCTTTAAAAGAAAATAAAAATAAAAATAGAGAGATAAGTAAAGCTCTTAGTTGACTCTGATCTCATATCCTTATATCAAAACCTAATCTAATACCCTACCATAGATAAAATCAGAATAAATCCTCACAATGTACTATGATATACTTTCAAAATCCCTTCTATTGGATTTGTATTATGTATTTTTTTTCATTCTTGTTCTTTATGTCATTGTCGTATATCTTGCCTTATGGGTTTTTACGTTATGTGATAAATTGCAAATGATATATTTGAAAACTGCTTCAGTAATAGGTACTATGATCAGGGGCACTCAGACCAAATTATTTGTCATGAATGGCAGCATCTTTAATTACATAACCTGTTCATTTCTTTAAAGTAATATGGGACAATGTACTTGAGTATTCAGCTCTTACATATACAAGTAGCTTTCTTTATAAAACAATTGGATTCTATCTAGTGAAACTATACTTGATAAAAGAGGGTTAAATAGACAGTTTACACTCTGTAGGATAATTATGGTTATGGTTTTCATTCGGTTTATTGAAGCAGTCAGTTCTTACTAGATATTTGCATTCTGAGTGAGGCAAAGAGGTTTTAATATCCTGCTTGATAATGATGATGCAGCAAATTACTTTCCCTCATCGTGTCTTTATTCACCTCTCTGTATGTTGCTGAATGGAAAGAGTTCTTCCCGGATAAAGAGTTAAAGTACCCTCCTACATTTCGTGGGAAGGTCATACCTTGTGCAACTGTGGAGGTTCTTCAACATTATCTTGCATGGAGACAGACCGAATGTAAGTGGTTTTAAAAGGTAGATTTGCGTGAATAATTTCCTTGGGGCATTGTTGCAGATATAGTAGAACTCATTCTCTTTGACTGCAAAAACATATTTATCTTAGACTGTTCATGTTTTTTTTTTCCTTCTCTTGCCTTTGTAGGTCATATGGCCAACCAATACAATACGTGCTTGTGGGAGCTGATTGAGAATGGGATGTTAGAGAAGGAAGCACATGAAAGTTTAAAGGTGCTCCTTACCTTTTACTTCATATACTTGTTAAATCTTTCTTTCATTACTGTACATGCAAAGGACTTTTGTCTTCATCAATAAAAAAAAGCATGAGGTGTCATTTGTTGAGTTGGCTTTTGGCGTATTCTTGTTTCCCTCTTCACAGTGCTTATTTTATCTGAATTACTTTTTTCTTTTATTTTTGTGGTTGACCAATTGTTTTCGTGTTTGCTTAGTGCACTAGCCTAAAATCATCTAAAGTATTGTATGTAGTTTTTATGTCAGTTTTTTAAGTAATTAATTGTAGAGATTTAGTTTAAAAGAAATGGTCTGCATCAACCTCACCTTATTCTTTAAAAACAGACTAAATGACAGTGTTACTTCACATACGGTGAATCACTATTCACTGTAAAAGTAATTAAATATTATTAATTCGCAAAATCGCTCCTGCCTTTTTATCCTTTCCTTCTTTCTTATTCCAGTCACAGTTGGTACCGCAATGTTATTTACTGCTAGAGAGGTTGCAATAAAGAGAGTAAGACACTTTTACAGATGTTGATGAAAGGAGATTTTTGTAAAGTCTTAAAAGGTATGTTCAACAACCACCCAGATGATGCTCTTGTCAGGACATCATCTGAGAAGGATGAGATGTATGCAGTTATCTTGTTACAGACGGCAAAGAGAATATATCCTGATGTCATCAATGTGATCTGGAAAATATTTTTGAGTTTGTAAAATGGAGAATCTTTAAGGAGACTTTGATGAGAACTGCCTTAGCAGCTGCATGGCTCTTTTTGCTTGTTGACTTTTATTCCCAGTCAATTAGTGGATGCGTTGTCTACTTCACTTCTGTTATGGCTAATTTCTAGGTCTCGCATCTTATGCAATTATGCCTTTTTCATGTTCAAATGATATCAGTCTATTGCCATCAAATTACTGTCCTGAACTACATTCATTTCATTGTACAAATTCTTAGGGCACCAACAAGGAACAAAAAAATGAGCTGCTATTCCAGAGGTTTGGTATCAACTATAAATCGCTTCCTCAGATGTTTCGGCAGGGGTCTTGTGTTTTCAAGGAAAAGGTATGACACACGATTTATATATAGTTTGTCTATTTGTGTATTGTTCTGTTTGTGATATTTATCCTTTCTCAATCTTTTCCTTCTTGGTGGAGGTATTTTCTTGATTTCATTGTCTCTTTCGTCGCCCTTGCTTTGATATTTTGTCAGGAATTTGTTGTATTTGAATATATTTCATATGGCTTGAACACCTTTCTACTTTCAAGCTGGCATGATAAATGTGTTCATGAATTTAGTCTCTAGCTTCAATATATCTTCAGTAAACGTGAAAATAATCTGAAAACTCAACTAGTCCAGTTGGTTTTAAATCATCTCAACTGAAGCTGTGTATCTTGTACTTTACTTTGTTTCTTACCTAGGCATCAGTTGAATTTCTCTTTATTTTTATTAATGTATCTCTCCCTTTATAATTTGATTTGTTACTTCCCCTGTTGTACTATCTTATATTTTCCATTGCGGACCTTTCATATATATTCTGTGAGTGCAACAAGAGTGTTGCCCATATTGAATGATTGTGGACAAGGGTGCAGGTTGTTCATTCAAAGAACATTGCTGGGAAAAGATTTTGGAATGAGCACCCAAGTCTTCTCAAGGATCTCGGTGATGGCATTGCAGAGAGCATTTCCAGAGTTGGACGTGACTACCTTAGATCTTTTGAATTTGAAAACAAATTACTGCCATCAACTTGGATTGTTGTCAGGGTTGATGGTCACCATTTTCATGGGTAAGCCTTAATATATGCAATGTTGTTGCATGATTGTGTTCTTTTCCACCTAAAGACGGATACTTGTTGCTGCATCTTCTGGCGATGCATTTTCTGGTGCTTAGATTTCTGGGAATTGTATTTATGGCTAATTGTTTTTGTTTTTTAAAGTATAAACTTAAAACTCATTTGTTGTTTTCTTTGTTCAAGTTTCTAATAATATGGTTATTCATGAGAAGCTAAGGGACCTCTTTGTGTTTGAGTTTATTTATTTATTTTCTTAAAAATATAGTTGCATCAGTTGCTTAGCTCATACTGAAGTCAGGATTGCTATATGGATATTGAATATCATTCAAGCTGAAGGGATGGTCTTATGACACAACAATTCAGCCAGTGATGCTATATGGGTCAAAGGGCAGGTAGTTGAGTGACAAAATGTACAGAAAACGAGAATAAATGAGATGAAATATTAAGGTGGTCGGTCATACAAGGAAGGATAGGAACTGCAATGGAGTTACACGATAGAAAATTGATATGGATCAGTTGAAGGTTAGATGAGAGAATCTCAGTTACGCTAGTATGGACTATGGACATGTTGAGCATAAACTAATGTATTGGGTGCCAATGAAGAGAAAGCTTAAAATATGATATGACGTATCAAAATGTGAGGGAGGATATTATATTGTATAAAACGGAGGAGTTTTGTCATACCCTTGTAGCCGAACCCATGTAATGAGAGCCTGGGGCTCATCACATTTGTGAGTTTGGGTATTGCGAATTTTTAACACAAGAGCGAGGCAACTCATCTAGTTTGGAATTGGTGTATGTATCGTTTGCAACTTGCAAGTATATCCTAGACTGTGGTAAGCAATGGCAATTCAATAAATGAAGGTTAAGCAATCTACTTTGTTGTTTCTCATTTATTGATGCAGATGAAAGGGCTTGCTAAATTTTAAGCAAAAACCTTATGGATAGTGATTCTCCGACTCTTTATGTTGTTTTAGTGGTTTGGATGATATACAACTATTCTGACATTATTGGTTTGTCGTATCTTCTCTCATTTTTTCTTGGCAATGATATTTCTGGTTTAATCATGCTACCAGTCCCCAACATCTCAATAATACAACTGTTTTCTTGATCGTAGTTTTTCAGATGCTCATGAATTTGAGAAGCCAAATGATAAGCAAGCTTTGAAACTCATGAATGAATGTGCAGTTGCTGTTTTGCTAAAGATTGAAGATGTGATTTTTGCTTATGGTCAAAGTGATGAGTATAGGTGAGTTCTCTATTAACGTAAACGAGATTCACAACATTTTCCTTGAATTTATTTATGCGTTGTGATATCGTTTATTATGTTATTTCATGTTTGGATATTGTATTAGATTTGTTGGTAGAGTGTTCCAAAATACCCTATGTTCTCTCGAATAGCTTCCGGATCATGAAGGCGTTCACAGGGTGTGAAGACTGCACCACTTGCAATTCTTCAACTTTTTCACTTCCTTCTGATCCCCTTACTGAACCCAAACTTGTTTTTCGCTTGAATTCAGCTCAAAACTGCATGAGAACATCGAGGAAAGCTGGATCTTTCTCACAGACAACAGGGACCCAACAATTACCAAAATGGTTAAAAAATAATAGTGCGAAGCATAAAAAGGTTGAGTGTGTTTTCACACTCATCATGTTTGAAGCCACACATGGAGATTTGTGTGAGCATCTAGGGTTTACTCTCGTGATGTGCAACCAACAAGTGTGGGAAACTTCCTCCTCTACCACTCTATGTGGTCAGTTTTTAGTATGTTGTCTCGTTTGCAGCAGACATATACATGAAGTTGTGTCTTGGCTTGGGAAAACTTGCTGTCTCTGATCGATCTAGGATGATGGAGACGGGGATGGAAACCTACTCTTGGGCTGATTCCAACAACCAAAGCACTAGTGGGATGCTTTAGAGTCTTGCTATGCTATCAGATAACTTAAATGTGTAGATAACTTAAATGTTTAGAACCTGAAAGTATATCATTAGAATCTGATGGTTTTGTGTAATTTATAATGAAGGAAAGATATAAAAGTGACCCAAGATAGATCTTTTCTAATAGTCTAATATCAAAAACCAACCTAAGCTCCTAATATAAAATAATGAGTAAAATCCTCGAGATTTTTTAACATTGTAATAAGCAGTGTTCTTTGTCCATAAGAGCTAGGTCAATGGTAAGCAACCTTTCATTCTAACTATGAGGCAAGGAATTTGACAATTGTTAATGGGTATCAGGAGACAATCTTTTTATTATATTTAAAAAAAAACATGGCTAAAGTTATGTACATTTTTCCCTCCCCACACCCCGTGCACTTGGAGAGATTATGTCAGTATGTTGCTTTTCTTTAAATAAGGATTATTCTTTGATCTTAATCTATCTAATTGTTTTTTTCAGTTTTATTTTGAAGAAGGATACTCGATTTTGCCAAAGGAAATCAAGGTACGTCTTCTATGCTTGACAGGCAATGCCGAGTACGTTTCCTTATGAATGAATGCATTACATTCTCCTCTTCCGGTGCTTTAGCTTCTCGTCAATAGTTTTGCTTTTCTTGAGTTCATCATCAGACTGATTCTCGATGTCGCATGTGCAGCGATGTTGTCTCTGTCATTTTGTCATTATTCACTGCAACTTATGCAATGAAGTGGAAGACATTTTTTCCTCAAAAAGAGTTGCAGTATCCTCCATCTTTTGATGGGAGGGCTGTCTGTTATCCTGATACTAAGATTCTTCACGATTACTTGGCATGGAGACAAGTTGATTGTGAGTTTCCTATCTGAGCTTGATTGCATTATCCAGTCAGGAAGCTTGTAATTGGTTGAATTTCCATATCATTGATTAGTTAATATTCAGTCTTAGCATTCTTATTATTACAAAAAATGATGTTATCCCAAAAGAATTACTCAAAAGTAAGCCACCACAATTTGATGGTTGTGTCAGTTTGTTATAAAACAAAGCTACTAGAGACTTTCTACTAGCTTTGTTTTAATATATAGAATCACCTCCATCCCATTGTGGTGGTATGAACCTGAGTTCTGTTCATAATTCCTAACAGAGTATTATGTTGCGATTGGCTTCTGATATCGAAATTTGCATCCAGTTGTTCATTGCTTTTGTTTACTTGTTTCATTGTGACACTCTTTCTACTTGTGCAGGCCATATTAACAATCTGAACAACACTTGCTTCTGGTCGCTTGTTAAGTCTGGAAAAAGCACGAAGGAAGCTAATCTTGCTTTGAAGGTCTGTCTCACGCAGACCATTCTCTTCTTTTACCTCTACCCTTACGGCCCCACCCCCCTCCCGTGGTTCATACTTCTTACATGTTAGATGAAGAACCAACATAATGAGTAGAAATTGTAACGTCTCACCCAGGGCAGTCCCATATTTTATCTCATGGGAGTACTTGGTTGAGATATGAAGATATCATAGATGACATCATAAAACTGCTTGTGAGAGTTTTATTATTCGGCATTATTGATTTTCACTTTGCTTTTTAACTCTTTAGTTCATACTACGTGCAGTTGGCACTTGGCCGGCATAATTGCTATGGGTTAATTTTTCATGTTAGTTGCTTGTACTGTGTTTTATTTTTCATTCTTTCATTTGGATTTTCTAGAAAAGAATCATACCGTGTTGATATCAATTACTAAATGAAGTCCATATTGTTAATATCATTTCTATGGAAATGCTGATTAAAATATTATGATCACACTGTGTTTTCTTTTCTGTTTCTTGATTTTTTTTATTGTGTTTTGTTTCCCCACATAAACAGAGTACACTTGCCAAGGACAAATGTGAGCTTCTTGCAAAGCAATATGGTATTGTATACAACACTTTGCCTCCCATGTTCCGTTGGGGTTCCTCTGTTTTCTGGGTCAGTATCCGTTCTTCTGCTGTTTTTGTCTTGATCCTTTTCAGATGGATTCTGGTGTTAGAATTCTGAAACAGTTAACTTGGATAGCATATAAGGGGAGATCTGCTGGCTCAGACGGTTGGTTTTATGTGGAAATTAATTCCTTATTAGGATCTGTTCTTGAGTGGTAGAGTACAAAGTTCATATAGCGGACGATAACAACTCAGGTATTCCCGTCATGGACAGAGTATGGGAGGACGAGATAACGTAATCTTGATTTATTAAACAACACAGGGACTTTTTTTTTTTTTTTAAGAGTACGAAGTCCTAAAAGAGATGCCTTTTATTAAATTTGGTTCGAAGTGGTCAGGCAAGTTAAAGATAGTCTGTGATAGGTTAACAATTTATTTTGATTGGTCAACAATTCATGGGAGCCACCTCTTTTGCTGATGAACATTTTAGTACTAAATACCCGATTGGTGGAAAAAAAATTATAAATCTATCTATATATATAATTACACAAAATAACAAACAACATGACGACATGCAACATGACTTGACTTATGGGCAAGCAAGAAGCAGAGAAGATGATTACTAATTCTCATTTGAAATTGACTAGAATATTAATCAATACGTTGTACCGTAAAAAACCACAATAAAAAAAATTAGATTATCATACTATATAAACTAAGAGATTTTGAAATTTATTAATCGTTTCACAATTAATATAACCTGATTCAAATCATATATTATGTTGTAAATAGAATTTGATAATATTTTTAAACTTGTTAAGTTTCTATATAACATGAGCTAAGGTTATAGGTTGTCCATACTATATATTAAACAAAAATGTAAGAGATTGTATCTTTATCGGATATCTTAGATTTAATTTATTTTTATAAAGTGAATCATCTGTCTTAATTTTTTTATCATGTCAAATAGTTAACTTTTTTTCCATAGTAAAATAAATATCGTGTAAAATTATAAAAGATCTTGTAAAATACACATTTTTCAACAAAACTTTTAAAATTCCATCAAATTCTAAGTTTGCTCTCAGTTTTTATCATCTCCATAAGATGATTGTGGTTAACTTCATTTACATTTTTCCCGTGTATAATTGCACAGATGCACAAACTAATATATTATTAATTCTTTGCATTGGAATCAAAATAACACAATTCAGATCATATATGATGTTGCAAATATAATTTAATGATTTTTTAATATTTCAACAACTGTAAATGAATTATCTAAGTCTTTAAGCTATATATTGTTATTATGGAGAATTCTTAATAAGTATCCCTATGTATTTTTAATTACACAAGTATTTCATTATTATTTGTGTCTAAAAAAATATTTCATGATCAATTACAATTAATTACAAGATCATTTTTTCCAAATATAAAGTTTAAATTCCAAAATTCAAATTCATAAATAACCTAATTATATCATATCCACTCTCATAACAAAATTATCATCGATTACACAAGATATTGACTTTCATAAAAAAAAAATTCATTTTCAAATCCAAAACATACGCCGTAGTCAGTAACCATGGTTGGGTCTTGTCCACGTATTGCAACCATAAACATAAGAACTCGTCGACGTAGATCTCATCGGACTCGCTCACGTACTGCTGCAAGTATAAGCATAAGAACCCATCGACGTAAAGCCCGTCGGACTCGCTCACGTTCGTATTGCGATTATCCGTTCGTCCTCACCAACGCAAAACTCGTTAACATCGACATCGTCAAATGGAAAAACAGTACGTTGTAGAACTCATCGGTCTATCAAAATCAGTACAACATCATAGTACGTTGTCATAGCACGCCACAATAGTACATCCTTGTTTTTCCTGTATCCGAATTACAACCACCACATCGGAGGTCCCCATACCTTCGTCATATTACGTCACCATAATACATCCTATGAAACAACTTTAACGTCACCTTAGAAGTAACTTTAACTAAATGAAGACAAAAGATCAACAGTGTATCCGAACTTTGACTAAATCATAAAGACAAAAGATCAGCAACTTTAATTAATTCATGAAGCAACTTAAACGTCACCATAGTATATCCGAACTTTCGATGTGTCCTCAACATCTTCAGCAATATAAATGGGAGATTAGCTTTCATGACGAAATTATTGATCTAATTGATTATATATTGATCAATGAAGACAAAAGAGAAGAAAAAGGAATGAAAGATTTGGTATCTTTAAAATGAGATGGAGAAAGATTTGAGTTTCAAAAAAAAAAAAAAAACCACTGAGAGATAGTGCCAGGAAAAAATAATGAGTATCTCCTTATTATTTGTACTAGGTGGTACCTTCGGATAATTCTTTCATGTTTTTTTTATGCATTGGTTATTTATTAATAACTCATAATATAAGAAAAAAATTGTTGGTTCTTTTTTTAATAAAATAAATTGTATTAAAAAACTATTTAGATTTGTTATAGGTGTGAACTATTTTTTTCACTTAACAAATTTGTAATGGTTACTATTTTTATTTTCTTTTTGATCATAAAAGTAAATTAAATTTTAAATATTAAGATTTTTTTTTGAAAGGCATTAAATTTTAAAATTTAAGATTTAATATAGTAAAGAAGGTAAAGTGCTCCAAGTGGTTCTTAGAAATGGGGAAGAAAATGACATACAGCTATTAGAGTTTGGAAATTAAGTTCTCAGAATGCCCAAGCACGAAATGATTCAAAATAAATCTAGCCTGAAGTAATGTTTACGACTTGGGAGTTTGAGTCATTGTTCACTAACAGTGGCTTGGTGGGCTTTCAACATCTAACGGCCAAGAGTGACTTCAATGAAACATGAACCCGGAATGTATTAATAGAAGACTTAATGCCGAGGATCCGCTCGCGAGGCATGACACTTTGCTTCATTATAATCCCATGGCTACCTGCGGCAGCCCCTATCTTCTTACGACCATTAGGTCGGTGTTAATTTGATTTGGCTTCATTTTTGTCATTTATCTCAGATGCAAGTATGAGCACGAGGGTTTCAGTTTCATTGTTAATCATTGATCTATTTTCCCCTTTGCAGGAGGATGTGTCCACAGAAGAGAATGGAGCATCCAATGAAATTGCTCAAAGACGAGTAGTCGTTAAACACAGTGACATAATACAGTCCAGTTTTTGGGAAGCAAATCCAAGCATACTTGCTTAGGGGTGTCTTCGCTTTGTTAGCCGCTAATAGAATGGTATGCTTGCGAGTTGAACCTTGGCCGTTTGTCTACGATGTCTAGCATACTTATTGACTTGTAAAAATGACAGGCGTAATATGAACGAGAGGCTTCCCCCTTCTGTCGAATTATGGTATATGCATAATTATGTCATCCAAACGAGTTAGTTCAATGAAAAGTAACATTTTTCTCAATGTGTAGCGATTATCTGAGTTGTTTCTTTAATATATATATCAATCGTGCTTTTTATTAAAAGGGATTTTTTCATATAAGCATTTCAATTTTAATAATTTATAAAAAAAAAATTATCTCAAATTTTCATATTTAAAAACACTGTTCAAATTATATTTAAAAGGGATTTTTTTTCTCAAATTTTTTTTATAAAAATCTTAAGATTTTTTTGTAAAGTCTTAAGATTTAAGATAGTTATTTGTAAAAAATCCTTTTTTGAAAACATTTTGTTTGTGGTGTTTTCGGCACACATCCAAAAGGGTGAGTGGAATACCCGAAGATGAGGGATATCACATTAGCAATGAGTCCTTGGCTCAGGATCCCTCGAGCTTCTTTTGGGAGAATATGTATTAAAATAACAAAATATGAAATGAAAGAGCGAATGAAGATGGAAATAGAATTATGTTTAGGCTTAAAATCGTAGATGTGGTCTACCCGCTTTTAAGGTATTAAGTGTCTCCTCTTTTATATGAAGATTGTTTTGGATTGTTGGCAAGTATACCTTCTAATACGACTAAGTTTTTCTTGGGTGTTGCGGGAAGCGCTCATGAAAGCAAACCCCTTGATTTCTCTTTCTGAATAGTCAGAATTTGGTGTTTGATTGTTAATGATGAATGGGTTTCAATCTGATTTAAAAAAACATTTTATATAAGAAAAATTATCCCAAATTCAAACAAACACATCCATACATGAAATGCTATATAAAAAGGCTCTTTAAGAAAGTTAAAAAAACTATTTTATGCATAGGCCATGAACCATGCAGCAACAATTTTCAATTTTTGGTAGTCACAAACCCTGTCACGCCGTGACACCTTTTCACGGGCCGTGAAATTGATCACTGACTTTGGGGGTCGAAACTGGCATCAGGCCGTGACAGTCTTAATTCATGGGCATAACGACCTACACTAGCCCAAAAATAGAAATTGTGATGCCTAAAAATAGAAGTAATTTTTGTGCTCGTTGAGCACCAAGCCCGACCCCGACCATCAATTAAAAGGATATAAGGTGGAGAATACTATATATTTCTCTCCACAACCCGACCATCAATTTAGACAAAGATTTTAAAACAACATTATTTTACTCCGTTGTAAATAACTCTTCAAGTTTCTATTCAAACATGATTTATCAACAGCTTCATCAGTGGCCTCCACCACCTCCAAACTCTTCGCCACTGCCTCCGCTAATGGGGTCGTTGATGCTTCCAAGCTCAGGATCACCTGCCGAAGCTATGCATCCCTTCTTGTAAATGTCACACCCAAGGCCGCCACCTCGTCCATGGTATGGCCCAAAAAAATGTTTGTCACCATCAACGAGTTGAGACTCGTCGGATGAGATAGAGACGAGAGCCGATTGAGGAGCAGAGAGGCAAGGGACGAGCATGTCGAAGGACAAGCTGATGTTGATCATCCCATTGTAAAGAATGTATGTTTGTGACACGAGATAGAGAGAATCTGATCTAAAATTTGTGTATATGTGCATGTGTTTAAATGTATGTGAAGACATGAAGATGTGATGATCATCTAGAACCACCACCACCCCACAGCAACCTGCCTCACCTCAGATCATCTATGAGCACCCTAAGAAAGAATTCGCTTGGATATTTCTTTGGAAGAGGGAATTCTTAACCTTTGAAACTATCATATGAAAAAACTTTAAAGATCTTCATAAGTTCAATTTTTCTCTTGGAAATTGTTGCTTTGTATGTATACGTACGTCATGTTCCAAAACAGAAAGTTTTCCTCATTTAGTGGATTGAAAACATGGGGAAATCTCCGCCAAATAGATCAACATCATGCAGTGGTGGGGAGTTAGAGTTTGTCACTAAGATCCCATAGAATTAGGAAAGAATAGAAACAAACCTCCCATGTTTTTGCTTGGTCAAGTAGTCTTTGAAAAAAAATTGAAATATTTGAAAAATCATGAAACCTTTTAAACCAACATCACACTAAAAGCGAGTGGAGAACTCACAAAGGTAATGGGAACGATCTCATGACCAAAATCCTGAACACGTAGGGGTTGTTAGATATTATCATTCACAATAGTGAAATCTGAATTTCTAAATCAATAATAAAATCAACTGAAAAACATGAAGTCAGAGCAAACAATTTTAGATTGTTCAACTTGATAATGCGAAACAAAAATTCAGAATTAGAAGTCATATCAAACATGACGAATCTCATTTGATCCTTAACAACGTTTGCATTGAATGAGAGTGATGATCATGTTCATTAATCACAATAAAAGTACATATATATAATTCCGGAGTTGCCCACAATAGATCGATTTGCAATCTCTGTATAATGGACCGTGCAGGATTGTTGCCATCATTAGCAAGACAAATTATGACAGTCAATTTGGAGAACCCAGAATGTAGCCTTAATAAACCCCTTCAAGAGGGGTCCCTGTAGTTGAGTCTCAGATTTTTGATAGAACAAAACCGTTTCGTTTTTTTTGTTTTTCTTATTCAATCTGAGCTACCTATTAACCTTACAAATCTATCCTATTTATAGGAATCAACATGCTTTGCAAAAACACGTTTTTGTACAAAAAACATGTAACCTAATAGTGGTCGGTGAACAAACAGTGGTCGGTGTTACTGTACACGCGTGTTATTCATATCAAGATTAGATCCAACATACTCCCCTTAATCTTGACATGACTCCAGAAGAGACGGTTTTTTTCCTCATCGACCTTCTTCTCCGATTTACTCTCGGGTTTCTTCTTACCATCGCCAGATCCCTTGCTTCCAATGAGGTTTCTAGCCTCATTCCTATTGCAAGAGATGTCATCTTCAGCAATGACCCATTTTCCTCTTTCGAAGGCACCATGCGTCTTACATTTCAGATCCACATTATCTTGTAAATCTAAGATAGTTCTTGATGCGATATGACGACTATCATTTTCTCTGCGATGTCTGCGCGTCCTTGCTGGTCGACGATCTCCCCATCGTCGTCGTCGGAATTTACCGTTGCTGATGTCGAGGGAACCCGAAACTTCTATGCGCAAAGTCGAAATAGATGGACTTGCCTCTCCTCCCGCAGGTGACGAACAAGCTGCACCATCGGCTGAGTTTGTTGCGCCTGTCACACCTTCCGGCTTCTCGAAGCTTGCTAGGAGACAGATTGGCTTGGCTAACTCCAAACTAATCTTGTAAAGACGATTTGATGTGCGCTTCACGAACATCAGCAACCTGTCGTTGTCATACACCTTTATGGTCTCTCCCACCATATTCACCTCGCTCCCATTCTCTGTCATCTGTCCAAGACTGATGATATTAGTGCAAAGTTTAGGAATGTAGTATACCTCATGGAGGATATACTGATCTCCATTCTTGCATTGGAACAAGACCGTTCCTTTGTCCTTGACTTGAACGACATTGCCATTGCCTTCAACCGTATTGGAGCCGAGTTCTCTCCTCGAACGCCTTCAACCGCCCTATGGCCTCCTCAAACAGTATCGTCTCAAGGTCATAAAATTGTTCGATCCCGGCAACGACTGTGAAGTACCTTTCTAGCACACAGTCGAGTAGCTTCTTGACTAGTGGAGCATTGCCAAGATCTGCACCAAGGCTAGAAAATCTGCTGGACATGCCATTGAGTTTTCCGACGAACTCGTCAATGGATTCCTGTTCTGTCATCCGCAGAGCATCAAATTCACTTTTTAATGTCTGCAACCGAACCTTCTGTACTCTATCAGCACCCAAATACCTCGTCTTGAGGTTCTACCAAATTTCCTTCACCGTCTTCTTCGCAATCTGAAGAAGACCATCTTCGGGGATGACCTAAAGGATATAAGCACGCTGTCACGGATGAGCTAAATCTAACCCCGTGACAACGCGCCTTCTTGTCTTTTTTTGGACTAACCTCCTCTTCCTCTGTTGGTTCGACCGCCTCCCATATTTCTTGAGCATCAAGGATCGCCTCCATTTTTATTGCTCATACCTTGTAATTTGAGGAGTTCAGCATCGGATAATGATACGGCATTCCGTCGCTCTGTTTTGACACCTGTTGGGGAATAATTGACATTGTTGAAATTTTTTTCCTTTTTAAAAAAAAAATTTCGTTTTGTTTTTTTTTAAAAAAAAAAACCAAGTGGTATTTTTTGTAAAAAAACAAAACGAATTTTTTAAAAAAAAAAAGGAAAAAAATTGGAAACGTACTGTACACGCGTGTTTTCCATATCAAGTTTAGATCCAACAGTCCCGAACCTTCAACATGTCTCTTAAGAATTGGAAACATGCAGACGGGAAGTCTTTGGTCATGATATCACTAGCAAGTCTAACTAGAGATGAATTGGAAAGAGAGTTGATGGCGCTGGACTTGTTCGCGAACAAAGTTGAAGTCCACCTCAATGTGCTTTATGCGTGCGTTAAAAACTCGATTAACAGAAAGGTAAGTAGCCCCAATATTGTCACACCAAGGAACAGGGGAGCCAGTTTGGATGAATCATATCTCACACAAGAGTTTGTCCAACCAAATGAGTTCGATCATGGCATCAGCAAGAGCCTTGTACACAGCTTCGATAGACGAGTGAGAAATGGTGGCTTGTTTACATGACAACCAAGAGATGAGGTTAGTACCGAGGAAGATAGCATAGCCTCCAGTAGAGCATCGATCTTCTAGACTGCCAACCCAATCAGCATCTGAGAAAACTTGGAGGTGGCATGAAGAGGAATATGAGATCAACAAGCCATGAGTAATGGTGCCTTGGAGATAGTGAAGAATGCGCTTGATCACTATCCAATATATCTCGATGGGGTTATGCATGAACTGACAAGCACAGTTGACAACAAAGGCTATGTCGGGAAGAGTGAGAGTCACATACTGAACGGCCTCAACAATGGATCTCTAAAGGCTAGGGTCAGACGCACCCCCTTGCTCCTGACTGACTGCCATGGGTGCAGACCGAGGGCGACAATTGGTCATATTGGCATGTTTGAGGAGATCCTTTATGAGTGTGAGAAAGCAACAACCCTTGAGAGATCGAAGATCTTTAATGAAAAATTCATGAATTAAAGAGGCAAGGAGAGAGTGAACTTGAGTCTGTGAGTTGTCGATGATCAGAATATTGTCAACATAGACGAGGATATATGTAGTGGCGAAGCAAGTGTGACGAAAAATTAAGGATGGATCTAAGACAAGTGTCGTGAAGCCTACTCGTATGAGGAAGGTGGATAAACGATCAAGCCTAGTCATAGGGCCTGTTTAAGACCGTAAAGAGAGTTTCGGATACGACAGATATGATTTGGGATGTTGGGATCAATAAAGTGTGATAATTATGCTATATATATTTTCTCGTGGAGATGGCCGTGTAGAAAAGCATTAGGGACATCGAGTTGACGAATGGGCCAATATTGACATATGGCAATGGAGAGGATGAGTTGGATGGTAGTAAACTGAACAATTGGACCGAAGGTGTCAGAGTAATCAACGTCATATTCTTAATGGTAACCCTTTGCAACAAGTCGGACTAAAAAAAAGATATACTTGCCAGGTAATTTCCAAATTAATCCATTGCTACATATGTTAAATACTTCCTTCGTCTCGCGAAAATTTAATATTTTGATTCAGATCGGAAATTTTATGTGTGTCTTGAATTTGTATTGAATAATATTAAAAATACGATTTATTATAATAATTGTGAGAGAAGTTAATGATGTACTATAATTGATTTGATGTTATTTCTTATCAAATTAAGGAAAATTATAATTTTTATGGGATATTTAAATAAGACAAATGTTATAATTTTAAGATATATATTACGATAAAGTGTTTGTGCTGCAAAAGACAAGCAATTACCTGTTGTGCAGTAATCTCTATCACTAATACTGAGTAATGATGAACCCAGTTTTTAAAGTTATTTTCTTTTTTGATTTTGAAAAAAAAATAAGTGATGAAGATTGCTTCACAGTTCGTAATTGCTTACTTTTTATAGCATAAACACTAATCCGTATATATTAAATGAAGTTTGATTTTAGTTTAGTTGAAATGTAGCCAAAATATAAAATCATGTAACAATTTTTGCTTGAAGTTTGCAAATGATCACCCAATCATTCATATGCTTAATGATGAATGTTAATTCATTGTAAAACAAACAAATAAAAAATTGACACATGAATTACTACACCAATAGGAAGTTGATACATGGTTGATTATGCTAATAAGAAGTTGACATGTGAATAATTAAATAAAATACAATGACATTATATTATAGAGAAAAACAAAAATATATAATGAGACACCTAAATTTATATGTATCTAGCTTAAACTAACTATGAGATTAAAACTTGGGGGATGTGTTATGGTAAGTGGTTCTCATCTCGAAATATACTTTTATTTTATATTTTAATCATGATTATTGATTTTATTAAATATATATAAATTTAAATATATCAAAACTTATATTGATCGAATCCATATTTATAATGATTTGAAATGATCGTAGATAAATTGAGACCACGGCGGTCCATCTCTTTCTTTTAAATTCGAACATCGAACTCCACATTTCCCTACAAAACACAATCCCCCAAATTTCCCGCCCAATCCAAGCCCTAACCCTAATCACTCCACATTCCAGTCTCTCCCTCTCTCTCCCTTCATGGAAAATCTCCAAATCTCGACCTTGAATCTCACCAATCACGGCTCCGCAACCCACCTGAGCAAAGCATGGCACCTCGTCTCTATCCTCTTGACTCTCCGCCGCCCTGTGACGGTTGCAGAACTCGCAGCGAAGTGTATATTTTTCAAAGCCTCGCAGGATTGGAATTGAGGTTGGGGTTGGGGGAGAGTGGAGGGAGGTTGTGGATGTGTGGAGCTTGTATTGCAGGAAGCGAAAGAGGGAAGGAGCGGAGGTGTGGGGACTGAAGAGGAAGAGATCCGTGTCGTGGTTCGTGAATGGTATGGATTCTGATCTTGTCGATCTCTGATGTGCTTGTGAATGTTGACAATATAATATAGTACCTACTTTGGAATTTGACCGTTAAAAGCAATTACATATGTATAGATTGAGGATTACTATTACTGACTTTTGTTTATTAGGAAATTGTAGTAAATGACGAGGAGAGTCAAGTATGGACTAGAGATAGAAATCATAAGATCTCTGTCAAGGTACACTGGAACTGGTTATCTATGCTTTGTGCTCTAATTCTTGGTGTTATATGTCTTGTCATTAGCAAGTTTCTTTATGTATTGTTCTACATTAGACTGTAGTGATTCCAACTTAAATAGTCCTTTTTAGTGTTGTAAGAATCAGCATTATCACTGCCCAGTCACAAACCGGTTTTGGACGATTTGGGATGCCTAGGTGAGCTTTCAGGTCCTAGGAGATCTCTTGAGGACCATAGGTGGCTTAATTATATTCTCTTTTAATCTATTTTGCATATGAAATGATTATTGAGTGAAAATAATCAAGCAAGACTGCTTATGTGTCAACCTTCAAGGTTCTGCAACACTGGTCATGTATTGAATGGTTTCATTCATTCTGTAGAAGTTAAGTGTTGGCAGATCAAAGCTGCTACTTAGTTGAATGAAGCTGATCTGAAAGATGTTTAATTTTGTATACCATGTTAATCCCCGAGGAGAATTTTCCTGTGAAATTTATTGATTCTCATTATAAAGTAAACATGCTCCATTAGTTCATTTTGGATGTGCTTGCTGTACCTGTTTGCTGCAGCGAAGGGAAGGGGAAATATAATTGATGTAAAATCTCCATTACACTTTGCCGTTTCTCAACTCGCTTGGATTTAGTACTTCTCTATTAATATACTTGTCCTTTGTTTTACACCAACAAGTTTATGATTGGCAATGCCTCGGCCTCATCTTACAGTCAGTCCATAGACTACTTTAATCCAGTTCCATAGTTATTGCTTTAATCCAGGTGCTTGATCATCCAGCCACTCAATCATGCACAACCACAAGTGCACAGCCATTTTGGTGCTCAACAAAAGAATTCAATCCTCATTGTTTGAATATGATGATGATAACACCTGAAATCTCCATTTGTGGCATGGGAAGCTTAACATATGAACAGAAGCATTTAGAAGGGTTCTTCGATGTGCAGCATTCAGTTCGGATGAGGAAAATAACGGCAGATGGTTCCCATTCTAGAGGATCATTGCTACGTACCCCAGAAAAAATTCCTGTGTTGGAAGTAGCACAAATCTGCATTCATGATTCTTTGGAAAGAGTTGTGGACACTGCCACTGTTGGGCCCTGTAATAGGTCCAGCCCAATCAAAAAGCAGTCCACACACAAAATGTTCTTAGCCTCATGCTCAGTGCAGTTTTGTTCTTTGACCAGAACCTCATCGTCTCCTTTCCTCAACCCTGCCACCAAACAAACCCTAACCTTGTCCTTGCCACATCATCGGATTAGGCTGCTGGAATCGAATCTCGTCAAAGGAGTACAAAGGGGGTTGTCTCACCATCTTGTTTTGTCTCCGTTTTGCGGCTAGTTTACTTGCTTTGGCTTGCTCTGGACAATCAACGGCTGCTGCGGCTAAGTGGCTTGGTTTGGTATAACCGTCGTTGGTGTTTCCTCCAACAAGAACACCGGCTGTTTGGTGAAGGACAAGCTTCTGTCGTTAAGTTTTTCCAGTTTCTAGAGGTTCAGCAATTTCCAGTGGCAGTGCTTCAGTTCAGTGGCGATTCATCTTCCAGTGGAGCAGTTTC
>LIEC01011107.1:0-22700 GCA_001925005.1 Drosera capensis
AACAGAGACAGAGAAAAGGGTAAGTGGTTCGTCTTCGTCTTCGCTTTCGTTTTTCGTATGACAGCATCATGGAACGCTCCCCGATGAGATTCGACAACAACCTCATGCATAGACGACCTTCCCCGCTCTTTCCCGACACATGTCTGATATCCCCACTCTTTCCCGATCGGATCCAGCCACCCTCAACTTCAACCTCAAGCTCCTCCCTGACCTCGCCTAGCCTAGTCAAAGCAGCCCCGACCACCGATGACTCGGATATGGCCTTCATCGGCGTCTTCCGCCCCACCCTTCCTGAGATTTACCAAGTTCGATCCCTGTTTATGTTTGATGGAGAAGGAGAAAAGGGGATTTATTCCCTGTGAACACACATTAGGAGGTATGTACCTTTATGTGTACATAATATATTATTTTTAATATTTAAATATGTTACAAGCATATTTATGTTATTAATTAAGTATATAATGTAATTAAAAGCATAAAAAGGGTAAGTAACAATAAGCAATAAATTTTGATGGTTAATTTGGTACATTTTTCTAATTTTTGTTTATGTTTGTCCGAAGTGCTTTGATCATGTTATCACTTTCGAAAATTGAAGCTGACTGCTAAGGATTTACTCATTTTAATATATATCATGAAAAAAGAAAGAGAAAAAGGTTCAATGGTTGATCAAATGACAAAGTGTATATTTGCAATAATCGATAGTGCTTCTATTACTCCATATTAAGCATCTTTAATGGACAACCAAATCAACATTTTGCGAAAACAAACAACAAAATGAATTTATGTCATTAGAGTTGTTTTCATGATCTACCACTATATTTACCGATTGCAGGGTGGCATGGTGTGAGTTTTTGAAAAACATATTTTTATTTATAAAGCACCCATTTTCCATGGTGACCCTCATGCTATTTTTGGTTATTTGAGAATGTTCTACACCTACTCATTAATGGAAAAAAAGAAAAAAAATTACCAAGCAATTTACACAAACAAAAAAGCTTAGAAATACTATGTCCCTTCACTCGGTAATCAAAATCATCATCTATAGATAAAAAGGGGGCCATAGTATTCAATAAGATGAGTTTGGAAGAAAAAAAAAGATACATATCCAGTGGAAAATCTAGACTTCCTTTGAGAATTGGTAGCTTTGGGAAAGAGCCACGTCGAACGCATTTGTTACCATAAGGAAATAGCAGGCGTGGAATACAATGAATATTGAAAATGACTCGAACCATAGATAGACATTTAAAAACTTCCATGTCCCCTCTTTATGTCATCTATCACTATATCCACCGATTACAGGGTGGCATGCTGTGAGTTTTTGAAAAAAAAAAAATTTATTTAAAAACCACTCATCTTCCATAGTGGCCCTTATGTTAGTTTTGGTTATTGAAGAATGTTCTACACCTACTCATTAATGAAAAAAGAAAAAAAAATTGCCAAGCAATTTACACAAGCATAAAGCTTCAAAATACTATGTCCCTTCCCTTGGTAATCAAAATTACCATCTACGGATAAAGGGGGCATAGTATTCAATAAGATGAGTTTGGAAAAAAAAATACAAATCGAGTAGAAAATCTAGACCTCCTTTGAGACATTGGTAGCTTTGGGAAAGAGCCAAGTAGGACGTATTTCTAATCATAAGGAAGTAACAGGTATGGAATACAATGAATATTGAAAATGAGTTTCAAAAATGTTTTGCCTTGCTACACCTTGCTAATATCTACGAGGAAGTGAAGGGTCATGTAAAAGGGATGATTTGAGGAGTAATTTAGGTGATGTGAATTGGGATGATGGGTGACTTTAGCATGTATGGTTCCTTCGACATATATTTAGTGTAAATGATATATTGCATGTCTTGCACTCCAATTACATTATTTCTCAAGCAATGGCAAGTTTTGTTATATCTCGTTTGATTGAGTCCTTAGTCTTTAGTTTAAGTATTGTTTTGGCTGCGGGAAGGTTGGAAGGGTGAGACGATTCATGTCATGTGAAGCGATGGAATATGTTCGTATGAGTTTTGTTTTGTTTTTGTTTTTTTTGTTGTTTTTAGTTATGAATCTTTTGTCTTGCTTGAAGACAAGCAAAGGTTTGGCTTAGGGGAATTTAATGAGTGTAAAAGCACTCACGTGTTATTTATGTTAAACCTTTTGTGTGTTGTGTTTGAGTCTTTTATTTTGTGTTTTCAGTTTAGTTTATGTTTTGGAGCTTGGATATTGCTATTTGTGTATTTTTTTTTTATTGTAGATTTGACACTAATAGGAATGTGCAATCCCTCCAATTATATAGAAATTGATGTAACAAATCTAAGATGCATTAATCATAATATAGTTAGTGTATTTAGGCTTGTTGTTCTAGTAGATAGTTGCAGTCTAGGTTGGATGCTGGAGAGCAGACGGCTGCAAATGAGCCACAGATGCAGACTACTACAAAGGGCTTTGGATAAACAACTAAGACATTAATAAGCAACAAAAGAACATTAAAGTCTTCAGGATTTAGGACTTAGCTTGCAGATGAAGACCAACACAAAATGCATCAACTTGTAGCAGATCTGTGTGTACACGAGATTGCAGCAGGAACTGGTGCAGACGAGGTCTCACAGTATAGTATACAGACTATGATACAGTAGGCTGGGTACAGCAGAGATGGTTGCTGATGGTCGGGTCAGAGGTCTGTAGTTAGACAAACGAAGATTTGAGTTAAAGCAGTAACGACATAAATTCTAGAGTTAGTGTACTGCCAGCATCAGAAACAAGATAGTGGGGGACATGAGTGGCAAGGTGCCAGGATCAGAAAGAGTGTCATGCTGCATTAGGTTTGTTTCCTCAGCCTATAAAAGGAAACCGATGAAGCTCTTTGAATAAGGTTGTTGAATAAGAATTGACAGGCAAGTGTACAAAGCAATCAACATTCAAAGATTACTCAAGAGAGTTGAATCGTGAAACATAGTAAAGAAGGGTTTACTAGTCTATAGAAGAACACCCTTTGAACCAGAGTTCAGATTGCTGAATCTGTGTGAAGATCATAGGTCTTTATCTTTTTTGCAAGTGTTTTAGCTCGTAAAAAGAAGTTGTCTTGTAAGCTACAAACAAGAAGATAGCGATACTCACCTCTTGGCTTTACTAAACTGGTCACCAAGGGAAGACTGGCTAAGCTCTTGTTTATCAATTGGTAACAAGTGTCTGAACCAATATATATATTGTGTGTCTTACCTACTTTCATTATTTAATATTTAGAACTTTTAAAAATCAACCTTCACAGCCAAACAGAGACAAATTTCAAGAATTGGAAGTCTCTGGAGTAGACCTTGAAGTGTTAGCTGCAGACTATCCAAGTGGTCTACATAGAACAGTGGTCTATAGATTTATAATCCGCTGCATAAAATTGTTAAAACTTGAATTAACCTATTCACCCCCTTAGGCTATATCTTGGACCTTATAATTGGTATCAGAGCCTAACTTTCCAGACTTAACAGTTTTTGGAAAAAAAAAAGGTCATTATCTTCAAAGAAGTTACTAAGAGTTTTCTTTTTCTGAAGAATAATGGCACCACCAAAGTTTCCCAAATGTCTCAACAGTGGAGAACCTCCAACATGCTCTTTCAATAAGTTTAACCATTGTAAACTAAAAATTCTTGCACATCTTAATTCAATAGACAAAAGAATACAAGACATCGTCTTAGATGGGCCTCATGTTCCAATGATGCCAGATCCAAAGGATTCAACGAAAGAAGTACAAAGATCGAAATCTCTTGATGAAAACATGTTTGAAATAGTGGTTCATACAACCATTGCAAAGGAGGCATTGGAATCCCTACTGCTAAGGAATGAGGGAACCAATGAAATAAGGGAAAACAAAAAGGATGTCATATTGCAACAATATGAATTGGTCTCAATGAGATCTGATGAAAATCTGACTACCTTCTATGAAAGGTTCAATGTTCTCATCAACAATCTCAAAACCTTAAGAAAGACTTTTGAAAACAAGGAAGTCAACTTAAAGTTTGTGAGATCTCTTGGTAAAATCGAGAATACAAAGACCACAGCCATACGATAATCCAGAGATCTAACAAACATATCATTTGCTCAACTGTATGGTGTATTGCATACATACAATCTTGAAGTTGAGCAAAAGAAGCAAATAGACGATGCTAGAAAGATGGCCTTGGCTTTCAAAATCCATGGCAGAAGAGGAGACCAGTGATATCTCGTCTGCAAGTAAACAAGCTCTGTCTAAAGAATGGCAGTTCAAGAAGCTATTCAAGAAAAGGAATTTCAAGAAGAACTTCCCCTTAAAAACAAAGAAAGCAGAAAAGGAAGTCTACTACAACTGTGGCAGATCAGGGCAGTTCGCTGTACAATGCAGACGACCATCACAAGACTCGTCTGCACCAAAATTCAAAAAGGACTAAAACAAAGGTAGATGCCAAAAAGAAGACCTTGGCTTTGAAAGCTCAAGAGAGAATTCTAAAATCCATTGCAGAAGAGAAGAATAGTGACACCTCTTTTACAAGTGAACAAGGTCTATCTGAAAAACTGACATTGATGGAAAAGAAGTTCAAGAAGCTATTCAAGAAAAGGAATTTCATAAAGAACTCCCCTAAAAAATAAAGGAGGTAGAAAAGGAAGTCTGCTATAACTGTGGCAGACTAGGGCACTTTGCTATGCAATGCAGACGACCAACATAAGACTCGTCTGCACCTAAATTCAAGAAGGACAACAACAAAGGTACCTCTGGAAGAAAAGACAAAGGCAAAGCTTATGCGGCAAAGACATAGGCGACACAGACTCTGTTGATGAAGATATCATATCAAATGCTCAGCTATGTCTCATGGCAAAACAAGATGAAAAGGAGCAGGTATTTGATCTTTCTGATTCATATACCACCATAGAGGAATTGAAGGAAGCATTTGAAGAAACCTCTGAGAACTTTATTTCCCTTTTAAAGGAAAATAAAGAGAATCTTTAGGAGATTACAATTCTCAAAGTATAATTTAACAGATGAAGAGACTAACAATAGTCTAATCTATTCTCAAGATGAACTAAAAGAATCAAACAAAAAAGTGAAAGTTCACAATGCAGTAGTAGAAACACTTACTTTGAGAAAGACTGAGCTTCAGAAGGAAGTAGATGCTTGGAATGGCAAGACTTTGTGTCTGTAAAAATTGCTCAATACAGGTCAATCCTCCCATGATAAAACTGGGTTAGGATATAATGAGTGGTTGTACAACAATATAGATAAGAAAGTCACTGTCAAGGAAGCAAAGCAGACTACTATAAAAACTATATAGAAAAGGAAGACCTCAACTGTATCAGACAAGCAGAAGAGTAATACCTCTACTGCAGCAGGTGTACATAAGAGCAAACACTCTGCTGCACAGAATATGCAAAGGATCAAAAGCTCCACTGCAAAAAAAGAACAAAAAAGCAAGAATAGTCTACAAAAGAGATCTTTACTACAAAGTGAGACCTCTACTGCTCAAACCTAAAATGCCTGGAGCAGAACGCCATTACAAGCTTATCATAAAATATAGAAGGCCAAGAATCTTAAAAAAGGATTCAATGAAAGGCCTTATGAATCTCAGCACGCACCAAACTACTCAGCATGGAACAAAATCTCCAGAAAAACTTGGAGAAAACCATACTCGAGACACATCTGCTCATGTTATTTATAGCAAACACAGTGGAGTAGACCTCTAATCAACACAAGACCAAAGGTCTACTTCTTTACCTGTGGCAAAATTGGCCATAAGTTCTTTGAATACTGGAATTCTCACAAGAAGATAATTTTAGTGAGGGTTCCAAAAGCTAACCAATGAGGACCCATATATGTGGGTACCATGTACAAGCTCTCTATGTTTTCAATGCAGGGAAGACAAAAGGGTATACGGTATCTGGACAGTGGATGCTCAGGACACATGACAGGGAACAAATCCATCCTCCAAGATTACAAAAAGGAACAAGGACCTTTTGTAATATTTGGAAGAGGAAAGGTAGGTAAAAACTAAAGGTTATAGAACCCTTGGTATTGCTTTTTTAATCTTTAGAGATGTTACTTATGTCAAAGGCTTAGAAAAAATACATGTCAAGTAAAGTATAAATTCACACAAGAAGTCAAATTACTAGGAGTAAGGAAAGGATACATTTATGCAGTAGACTTTGATTCATCACAGTTAGAACAAATAACATGTTTCTATACTAAAGAAGCTGAAGATACAAACTGGCTATGGCACAAAAGGTTAGCTCATCTTAACTTCAAAACAATAGCCAGATTATTCTTAGAAAACCTTGCAAGAGGACTTCCTCAAATAAAATTTAAAAAGGATAAACTATGCATACCATGTCAAGAAGGAAAGCATACTAGAGCAAGCTTTAAACCCTTAAACTCTTCAGAATCAATTAGAATTCTGAAATTATTATATATGGATCTTTTTGGTCTAGTTGAGATAGAAAGCTTAAACGGAAAGAAATACACTCTAGTTATAGTAGATGATTATTCCAGATATACTTGGGTAATATTTTTATATAAAAAGTGTGAAACTTCTAGTCTGCTGATAAGGTTTCTTAGACAAATTCAAAATAAAAAAAGGAATAGACGTTATCACAATTAAAAGTGATAATGGCATTGAATTTGATTAAACAGGAATAGATGCCTACTGTAATGATCATGGAATTAAACACAACTTCTTAGCACCTAGAACACCTCAACAAAATGGTGTGGCTGAGAGAAAAAATAGATGCACAGTTATCTAAGAGCTTCTGGGTAGAAGCAGTCAATATAGCTTGCTATGCTCAGAATAGATGCACAATTCACAAGCTTTATAAGAAGACCCCCTATGAATTATGAAAAGGAAAGACACCAAGTGTTAAATACTTTCATGCTTTTGGATGCATATGCTATATACACAATAATGATAAAAGCTACTTACAAAAATTTGATCCTAAAAGAGATGAGGGAACTTTCTTAATTTTTTCTATAAACAGCAAAGCCTTTAGAGTGTATAATAAAAGAACAAAAATAGTTACGGAGTGAGTTCATGTATCATTTGATGAATCAAAAACATTCATAAGAAGTGCAAATATATTTGATGAGGAATATGCATTTAATGAACAGGCTACAGAAGAGGTCATTAAAGCTGTAGACAAGGAAGAGTCATCTACACACAATGACACTATAATAGAGACTGAAGAACTAACTCAACAACAATTGGAAACTAATAAACAAGATAAAAGAAGATGGATTAAGACACATACACAGGATGACATATGTGGAGATAAGAATGCACCTATGAAGACTAGAATATTAACATACAGTGTTAATATAGCTGCAGGAATTTGTGCTACACAAATACTATCGATGAGATCACAGCTTGTAGACTATAGTATGATATTCTCTGAAACCTCTATTTTTTGTGACAACACGTCTACAATGGTAATTTCAGTAAATCCAGCTTTTCACTCAAGAACCAAGCATATTGATGTCAGATATCATTTTATCAGAGATCATGTGAAAAAAGGTCATATTAAATTGGAATATATTCCAATAGCAAAACAAATTGAAGACATTTTTACAAAATGAGAGCAAGTTTATTCAATTTATAGGTGAATTGGGTATATTTGATTTAAAATAGTGAAACTGGCCAAAATGTTTTACTGCTCTACTGCATATGTAGAATGGAGGCTAACATTATTTTATATAGACAAGCATTATTGCTCTACTACATACTGTATACATGGATGCAGACTAGAAGCAATATTGCCCTACTATATTTATTTTTGGAAAGAATATTAACTTTACAAAAATGATTTTCCTCAAATCACATAACGGTCAAAATAATTGGCTGATATTATGTAATGGCTAGAAACTTCTAGCAACAGTAATATTTTTAGAGACTATAAAAGAATGAAATTTTTCTAAATGAAAATCACTTTACACCCTTAGATACTCTATCTCTCTCTCTAAAGCTCTCCAACTCTCTCTAATCTCAAAACCCTCTACTACAATCAAAAACTGATAACCTGGCTTTCGATTTTCTCAAAATCATCTTTGAAACTCAAGATCTTTAACAAACACTCTTTGAAATGGCCAATACTTCATCAAACAACTCAAAGAAGAGCTCCGAATCTGATGAATAAACCCATCAAGAAAGATCGAACTTCAAACTAGAGTTGCGTTCGATTTGAACGCTGTTCGAGAAGAATCAAATAAGGTAAAGGATATAGCTGACCTAATCCAAGAGGGAGGATTCAAGAACCTGTGTGAACAAACTAGCAAGATCTATGACAATGAAGTTCTGGAATTCATTGAAAAGGCGAAAGTTACAAAAGACCTGTAACTCATCACATAAACCTCTACTATAAAGAAAGAGGGCATCATCATAAAACCAGAAGATCTTGCATAGCTCTTTAATCTATTGAATGAAGGCTCAAGAGTTATTCCAGCAACCATTATAACTATAGGAGGCACACATTCTTCTCAATGGCACACTCGAATGCAAGGATTCTACCTTGAAGATAACCAGGCTCAGACATGCAATACTCAGGCAATTTGATTTGTGAAAATACATGTCATCGAGTTCGAGCTCAAGAAGCTCTTAACTAAGCATGTTCTAGCTACAGTCGAGGAGATATATGATTATCTCTCAAGACCTGACTTAGGAGAACATCAACTATCAGGAGATGATGGAAATGATGGTGGAAATCAGCTACATCCAGACACTCAGGATGATGATAACGTAATCATTGATGAGATTATTGAGAAAGGTGTACAAGAACAGACAACCTCAACTAAGGTAGATGAAGCAGAGTCAACTGCAGTAGCACAAGTATTTGAGGAACCTGCAACAGAAGAAACTACAAAGGACAAAGGAGTCAAGACATCTACTGACGGTCATATAGATAACATAGGAATGGAACCATCCATTGATAAAGCTGTAGCTGAGGGATATGCAACAGAAGAATCTATAGTAGAAACCTATGTAATCATCACCCTTGCAGTTGAAGAACAAGCAGCAGAGGGCCATGCAGCTGAAGAACAAGCAGCAGAAGCAAATGAGGTTGAACAACCTGACGTAGAAGAACAACTGAGACAACTCCATCAAAAGGAGAAGATGAGCCAACAATAATACAGACGACTAATACTCAAGTTGTAGCAGGAGTCACTCCTTCTTATAATGATGCTCATAATCTTATGAACATTCAGTTCAAGCCATCTTCCTTATTTGGATTGACAGCCACTACAGTAGATCTTCACCCGAAGCATCAGTACCTTTGGACAGTGGGATCTCTGCAACTCAAAGGACACTTGATCAATTAACACCAACAGCAATCAGGAATTTAAAGGAAGCCTTTGAAGACAATGTTCAAATAGCCTTAGTGTAGCTGAGACAAACATCCAAAAGGGTACATCATCACCATTAATTACTACCACAGGTTTAGAAAACTGGATCAAGACATCTATGAAATGCACTCATGGACCAGAGATGTATGTCATGAACTTCTTGAGACTATATATGTCAGACACAAAACATTCGAATATTTTCACTCAACACTCAACACCTTGGCAGTTGGAGTCATTGATCACCTAAAACATGAAAAATCAATGAATCTTCAACATCACCGAATCAACACCTCAAACTTTAACAAATTCAGAGGTCAAACCAAAACTGAGCTTAGAAGGATTCAAACTGCTGTGCAGACTACCCAACATCAACTCAGTGAGCACATTCGCAATAATGACACAAGGATGGGACTCCTTGAAACACAGCTCCAAGTAGTAGAACAGAAGAAGGTTTTTGCTGAACTCAAAAGCATCAAGACCTCTACCCTCAATGCAAACAAAAAGGGGGAGAAATATTCTGCAGCAGAGCAAAAGACTCAAGGGGAGAGGTCTACAGTAAAACAAAGAGCAGAAGAAGAAAAAGCAGAGAGGTCTGCCAAAAGATCAAGACATCACAAGGAGCAGACCTCAGGGCACCTAAGGCAGATGAGGCAACTTTCTTAGGATACTCAACAAACAGCAAAGCATTTAGAGTATATAATAAAAGAACACAGACTATTGAGGAGCCAGTTCATGTATCGTTTGATGAAAAAGAAACATTCATAAGGGATGCAAATGTATTTGAAGAGGAATGTGCATGCAATGAACATGATGCAGTAGAGGTCATTGGTACTGCAGACAAGGAAGAGTCGTCTGCACATAATGACACTGTAGCACAGGTAGAAGAACAACCTCAACAACCATTGAAATCTAATGAACAAGACAAAGGAAGATAGATAAAGACACATACAAAGGATGACATTATAGGAGATAAGAATGCATCTGCGCAGACTAGAAGAGCAACAAATGCTGAATGTCTATCTGCGTGTTTCATATATGAAATAGAACCTAAGGTAATAAATGAAGCACTAAATGATCCAAACTGGGTGGATGCAATGCAAGAAGAACTAAATGAGTTCGAAAGAAATGAGGTATGGTATCTCACACCAAGACCCAAAAACTATTGTAAATGGGTGTTTAGAAACAAATCAGATAAAAATGGAACAGTCATAAAAAAAACAAAGCTAGATTAGTTGCTAAGGGATACTAACAAAAGGAAGGAATTGATTTTGATGAAACCTTTGCACCTGTAGCAAGATTAGAAGCCATAAGAATGTTCCTTGCCTATGCAGCATACCAAGGATTTAAAGTCTATCAAATTGATATAAAAAGTGCATTCCCAAATGGAAAGCTGCAAAAGGAAGTTTATGTTGAACAACCTCCTAGCTTTGAGGACTATTATATGGGCTAAAGCAAGCACCTAGGGCATGGTATGAAACTCTCTCAACCTTTCTATGTGAAAATAAATTTGAAAGAGGAAAGGTAGATACCACTCTCTTCTTAAAGAAGCATAAAGTACACATATTGTTGCTACAAATCTATATTGATGATATTATATTTGGCTGCACTAATGATAAGCTTTGTGAAAGATTTATAGAACTAATTAAATCCAAGTTTCAAATGAGTTTAATGGGAGAACTGAAATATTTCCTAGGACTATAAGTACAACAACTAAAAAGTGGAATTTTCTTAAATCAATCCAAGTACTTAAAGAACACAATTAAAAAGTATGGATTAGATAGTGCTAGTCATATGAAAACCCCCATGAACACATCAATCAAGAAAGATAAAGATGAACTTCGAAAAAAAAATCAAAGAATGTATAGAGGAATAATAGGATCATTATTATACCTTACTGCAAGCAGACCAGACATTCAATATGCAGTCTGTGTCTGTGCAAGATATCAATCTGATCCCAAGGAATCTCATTACACCGCAGCAAAGAGAATACTAAGATATCTCAAAGGAACTCCAAATCTTGGTGTATGGTATCCTAGGGAATCAGATTTTACACTAATAGGTTAATCAGATGCAGATTTTACAGGATGTACATTTGACAGGAAGAGCACAAGTGGATCATGTCAATTCATTGGAGCAAGGTTAATATCATGGTTCAGCAAGAAGCACACTATTGTGTCTACCTCTACTGCAAAAGCCGAATATATTGTTGCTGAAAGCTGTGCTACACAAATTCTATGGATGAGGTCACAACTTGCAGACTATGGTATAATACTCTCTAAAACCTCTATATTTTTGTGACAACACGTCTACAATGGCTATTTCAGAAAATCAAGTTTTTCATTCAAAAACCAAACACATGGATGTCAGATATCATTTTATCAAAGATCATGTGCAGAAACGACATATTAAATTGGAATACATTCCAATAGAAAAACAAGTTGCAGACATTTTTACAAAACCTCTTGATGAAAACAAGTTTATTCAATTTCGTGAAGAACTGGGTATATTTGATTTAAAACAATAAAACTGGCCAAAATGCCTTACTGCTCTACTGCATGTGTAGAAAGCAGACTAGCATATTTGCAGACTACCAATATTGCTCTACTGCTCTACTTCTTAGCTAACAAGTAGAGTGCATACTAGAATCAATGTTGCTCTGCTGCATCTATTTTAGGAAACTAAATCCGTTTTAAAACGTTAAATAACTGTCTTCCTAAAATAACGCATAACGGTCAAATGATGATTGTCACTACATAACGGCTAGAAAAAGAACTGACAACGATCATATTCTCCAAACGAGTATAAAAACTGTAGATTTTCAATTAGAAAATCATTTTTTCTCTCTAATCACTCACTCTCTCTAACGAACGCTCAAACTCTGTCTCTCTCTAAACTCTTGAGCGCTGTACTGCATGAAATCGAAACCTAACTTCTTGAAAAATACTTCAAATTCTTTTTCAAAAACATCGCAATTCTATCAAATTACTTTGAAAATGGCCGACATACCATCATGTTCATCAAAGAAAAGTTAGAAATCTTTAAAATCTCAGAGGAGTCCGACAAAAAGGATTGAACTTCAAAAAGTTATAGTGTTTGATTTCAATTCAATTCGCGACGAGCAAGAAGAAGTCAGAGATGTAGCTGACTTGATTGAAGAGGCTGGACTCAAGTCTCTATGTGAACGTACAAGCAGCATATGTGATGATCAAGTTCTGGATTTCATCAAAAAGGGGCAAGTTGTAGACAATCTGCAGCACATTTCTTACACCTCTACTACAAGAGGAATCTTAATCCAGGTGAATTCCGATGACCTGGCACAATACTTCAATCTTCAAAATGAAGATTCAAGGATCATTCCATCAGACGTTGTCAAACTGGGAAGGCAAGAAATGCTCAGCCAAGAAAGATGAAATGAGGGGATAAGAACAATGAAGAGGTTCTTATCAAAAGAGCACAAGTTACTTGCTAATATTGTAAAGAAGGTCATTCTCTCTAGAGAATTCAGCAAGGATCAGATAACTACTGATTAGCAGGAAATCATGTGTGCAATTCTTACAAAAAAAGAGTCAATTGGGCCAGTTTACTCATGTATCAACTTACCAGATCAGTGAAAACCAGACTACCGCTATTCGGAAGGATAATCAGCATCCTTCTCAAACAAAAGTTGAAGCTTTCCGAAAAAGAAGAAAGGCCATGGAACTAGTCCAAGCAAATCAATGTGAAGAAGATAGGCAAAGTGCCCATAGGACTCACAAAGAAGCCTGCAGACCAGCCACAGAAGCCTATGGAAGTGTAGACCAGTCGTAGTGTAGACTACTATAGTAGAAATGCGGTCTACAAAGAAATAGATCAAGAAGATGCCAGCTCAACAGAAATTAAAGAAACCAAGAGTAACAAGGAGGAAAATCATTATGCATACCTCCGACGAAGAAACAGAATCCGACAAGCCTGCTCCAGAACCAATCATCATCAACAAAGAAGAAATAAATCTGCAATAGTGCAGACTGAGGAAGCCATTGAGCAGTCTGCAATAGTGCAGACTGGGCAGATAACTGAGCTGTCGTCCTCAAGAATCCCATCAAAAGTGCCTGAAATTGCCGCTCTTCATTATGCAAATATGGCAATTCAATTCCTGAAGAAAAGAGCAGATGAAGACTTGAAGAACCTGATTTTGGGAGCCCAACTGAGCTTTCAGGAGATAAGAGAAGGACCTCGAACTGAGTTCAGACAAAGGCTCACTGCAGAATTCTATACCCACTAAGAAATAAGGGAAATTAAGGCCAAGTTGTTAACCCTGCAGAAGGAACCAACCCTAGTTACCTCTGCTGCAATTACTCTCACTATCACACCTCTTGTAGCAGAGCCAACAACGACAACAGCAATTGTTTCATTCTTAGGCGATGGAATGGAAACTTCAAGAATTGCAGATGACCAACCAACCATTGCAACTGCCGCATGGACAACAATAACATCCACAACTCATGAAAGGCCCTCTCCTGAGAAGATTATTGACACAGTAATGCAGACGATCAAGGTAGTCGAAGCCAATCTACTGCAGCAGAAGGTCAAGGACACTCAACTACTTGCAGAAAGAAAGCAAGCAAAGCTGAAGAAGAAGGCCCATATTGACAAATTGATTTAGAAGTTTGTATCACAGTACAATCTCCCAATCAAGAGACCAACACTAACACCAACACAACCACCAAAACCAACCCCAAAGGCATCTGCAAGGACAACCATTTCAAGAAGAACAACAAGGTCTGCAAGACCAAAGTTGATTCCCCAAGGATCTAAAACACTGTACCAGATCAATCCAGACCAATCCCAGACATTGATTGGTGACATAACTGGAATGACAGAAGGGGAGATTCATCAATTGATTGAACTTCAAAAGAAGGAAGTAAGCAGGTCAATAAGACCTAAGGAGCCTCACTTCCTGATCAATGGAGCTCTTGAATATAAGGACTCCACATTGAAGACCAAAAGGCTCAGACATGCCCTCCTTAGGCACATTGGGTTTGTCAACACTCCAGAAATCGAAACAGAACTCAAAAGGATCTTGGAAAAACATATCAAATCTACCACCGAGGAGGTCTATGAATACCTCTCTCGACCTGATCTGGGAGAACATCAACCAGCAGGTGATGATGGAGATGATAATGGAGGTGACCAACCTCAACAAGACCCTCATGATGATGAAGATAACATCATCGATCAAGTAGCTACGAAAGGAGTGTAAATGCAGTCGACTGAAGCTGAGCAGCCTGAAGAAACTCCTATAGCAGATGACGTTGCAAATGAGACATCTACAGCTAAAGGAGAAGCCTGAAGAACCAACAGTTGAGGCGTTAGTAGCACTACTAACTATAGAAGAAGGTCATGATGAACTCTCAACTAACGAATCCCTTATAGAAACACCACTGATCATTGCTCTTGCAGTAGAAGAGGCACTTGATGAGCATGCAGATGAGAGACAAGCCACTCCACAACACACAGAAGAACTCCCTAACATTGAGGAAGACTCACTTGTAGCTTAAGTAATGTCCATAGAAGCTCCCACAAATAGAGAAGAATTCATTGTCCCTGTAGTCGAGACAAAAGATGCAAACGACTACTATCATGTTACAGCAGAGGAACAGCAAGTAACTCCATCTCGAGACATTCAACTCATTGTGTTTACTCCACCATCTGTATTTGGGCTAGCACAAATGGCATCACAAGTACCGTCTGTAGTTCTGGAACCAATGTATAGTGATGCCTCAGCAACCAAAATGACACCAACTACAATCAAAGACCTCAAGAAAGCATTTGAGGAACATGAAGTTCAGATTCTCTCTGTTCAACCTCATCAACAAGGTGCTTCACCCTTAGAAAACACAACACAGTATAGACTGTGCTAGCTCGACCAAGAAATCTATGGAATGCACTCTTGCATCAGGACTCCCTTTCCTGATCTCCTAAAAACTTTGGAGCCAATTACAGCAGACCCAGCAGCAGAAAAGAAACACAGAAAATCAACCTCTGACAATTTTGGAGAGAAGCTAAGGAATCTAAGAGCCGAAGTCATTGATCAGATAAAGCAAACAGATCAGTGAATCTTCACAGTCAAAGAACCTACACCTTCAACTTCAGAAAATTCAAGGGGCAGCAGTCTTCTGCACTACGAAAGCTACATGAAGCTATACAGACCACCAAGAAACAGATTGATGAGCATATGCAAATCAATGACATCAAATTTGGTCTCCTCGAAACCAAATTGCAAGTAGTTCAAATAAACATCTTCTCTGAACTCAAGGGCGTCCGCAGTGCTCTTGAAGCACTAACCTCCACCCTAAATGCTAACAAAAAGGGGAAGAAATTATATGAAGAAGAGCAGCAGAGGTCTAAGCCTACAAAGCACCAAAGGTCTAAGCCTGTAGACGAGCAGCACCAGAGGACCCCCTCTAAGACTCAATGGGAGAAATCTTCTTCACCAAAGAGGAAGAGCTCCTCTGAGCAAGGAAAGGAGCCCAAGAGGTCTAAGCATCATAAGGAAGAATGCTATGAAGAACGCAGAGGACACTTCAGAAGAGATTCAGAGGACAGGCATCGAAAGCGCAGCAGAGAAAGTTAAGAAGAACGAAGGTACAAGCGCAGTAGAGGCAAAGAACATCAAAGGTAAGACTCAGATTGCTCTTTTTTTTTTTTTAATTCAATTATGTTGTTGAGAACAATGTAATTTAGTTGAACTTAGTTTCAACAAGATGTATTAAGTCTATAAGAAAAAGTAGTATACTTGTTGTATTACATAAGAGTTTTTGTTAACATCAATTTAGGGGGAGATTGATAGGAATGTGCAATCCCTCCATTTGTATAGAAATTGATGTAACAAAAACTTAGATGTCTTAGTTACAATGTAATTAGTGTGTTTAGTCTAGAAGTCAAGTAGATAGTTGCAGTCTAGGTTAGATGCCAGTGGACAGACCATTGTAGATGTATCAGGATCGTATAAACCACCAGATACAGACTACTACAGAGGACTTTGGATAAACAATTATTGCATTGGTAAGCAACAAAAGAACTCAAAGGCTTCAGGATGATGGACTGAGCTTGCAAGCGAGGACCAACATGGCAAGGCATGAACTGAGTCAGATCTGAGTGCATATAAGAGTTACAGTAGAGACTAGGTATAGACTAGGATTACAGTATGGGATAGAGACTAGGAGTGCAAAAGAGACTGGGTGCAGACCAGAAGATGCGACAGACTGGACTGCAGTAGAGATGATTGCGAGGGTGGGGTCAGAGGTTTAAAGTCAATCAAGCGAAGATTTGAGTTAAAGTGGCAACGACACAAATTCTGGGGATAGTGGACTGCCAGCATCAGGAACGAGATGGTGGGGAACACTAGTGACAAAGTGTCATATCAGGAATAGTGTGTTGTCTTCCATAGGTTCGTTCCTTGAGCCTTTAAAAGGGAATCGATGAGGCGTATTGAAGAGGTGCTGAATAAGGATAGAAAAAGCAAAGAGTGCAAAGCAATCAAGATATTCAGAGATTAGTCAAGAAATCCAAATCGTGAAGATACAGTTGAAAGTGTCACTAGTCTGCAAAAGAACAACTCTTGCAGCAGAGTCGAGAGAGCTTAGATTTGTGCAATGATTCTAGATTCTTTATCTTTTGTGCAAGTTAGAAAAACTTGTAAAAAGAAAGTTTCTTGTAAGCTCAAACAAGGAGATAGTGATACTCACCTCTTGGTTTGACTACACTGGTCACCAAGGGGTCTTCCCCTAAGCTCTCGATTATCATTTGATATCGAGTGTCAGAAACAATATAAATACTGTGACTTTCTATTGTCTTTATTGCATTGATATTTAGAATTGTTTCTAACAAATCAACACAGCCAAACAGAGAAAAACTCAAAGAGTTATAAATCTCTACTCCAGACTATCAATTATCATCTGAAGACTACCTGAGTAGGCTGCATAGACTAGTGATCTGCATAGACTTAAGTATTCTGCATAAAATGTTCATTAAAGTCTGATATAACCTATTCAGCCCCCCCCCCTCTAGGTTGAAACTCGAACCTTATAGATTTAAAACAATAAAACTGGTCAAAATGCTTTATTGCTCTACTGTATATATGGAAAGCAGACTAGCATTACTGCTCTACTACTCTACTGCTTGACTCACAAGTGGAAAGCAGACTAAAAATAATATTGCTCTGCTGTATCTATTTTTGGAAAGAATTTTATACGTTACAAAATTGATTTCCTGAAATTACGCAATAGTCAAATAATGGTTGGCACTATGTAACGGCTAGAAAATACTGTCAACGGTCATAATCATACAACGAGTATAAAAACTGAAAATTTTCAATTGGACAATCACTTTACTCTCTAATACTCTCTCCCTCTCTAAGAAAGATTTTATTCTCTCTAAGCACTCGAGCGCTCTACTGCACGAAATCGAAAACCCTAACTCTCTGAGATCTTTCGAATTCGATTTCTAAACTCTATAATTCTTCAAAACTTTTTGAAAAATGGCCAACACACCCTCAAACATATCCCAAAAGAGACTCAAGTCATCTGAGGAACAGAAGAGACCCACAAGAAAGATCGAATTATAGACTGGCGTCGTGTTCGATTTCAATATTATTTGAGAAGAATCATATGAAATAAAAGAAATTGCTGACATGATCGAAGAGGCTGGATTCAAGTACTTGTGTGAAATAACTACCCGGATATGTGATGATGAAGTACTAAACTTCATCGAAAAGGAGAAAGTTACAGACAACCTGTAACTGATCACACATACCTCTACTGCAAAGAAGATTGCAGTCTCCATAGGATCAGATGATTTTGCATAAGTCCTTAATCTGACGAATGAACTCTTAAGGATCATTCCACCAAACATCATAACGATAGGAAGGCACGTGATGCTAACCAAAGACAAGTGGAATTAGGGTATACGAACAATGAAGAAATTCCTATCAAAGGAGCACAAGTTGCTCGCAGACATAGTACAGAAGGTAATACTCTCAAGGGAATTCAGCAAAGATTAGATCATAACTGATCAACAAGAGATCATGTGCGTTATCCTCACTGTATACAAAGTCAACTGGGCTCAATTGCTCATGTATCAAGTTGTCAAGGCTGTACAGTCAAAGCAACCATTGTTTGGAAGGGTGATCAGCATCCTTCTCAAACAAAAATTGCAATTATCTAACAAATGAGGGAAGCCATGGACGGTGGCCAAGCAGATTGACGTCAAGAAGATAGGCAAGCAGCCTATTGGATTGACAAAGAAGACTGGAGCACTGCCAACCATTGTCAAACCTGTAGACCACCCACCAAATTCCGCAGAAGTGCAGACGAGAAGAAAGGCTATGCAGATGACTACTGCAGCACAAACAAGATCAGTAACAAATCAGATCAAGAAAGTACCGATAAGAAAAGCTCAACCACCCAAGAAAAAGCAATAGAGAGTGACAAGAAGAAAGCTAATCATCCAAGCCTCAAATGAAGAAACCATCTCTGATCATCCGCCTGTAGAGTCAACTCTCATGGAGGTGGAAGTACAATCTGTAGAAGTGTAGACTGGGCACATTGCTGAGCCCTCATCCTCAAGAATATCTCCTAAGACACCGGAATTAGCTACACTCCATGATGCCAATGTGGCATTAAAGTTCTTGAAAGGTGGAGAAGACAAATGAAGGACCTCGAGCTAAATTCAGACAAAGGCTTGCTGCTGAAGGATACACAGAGAATGAGATAAGGGAAATATAAGCCAATCTCACAGCCTTGCAGACTAGACAAGCCCAAGCTACCACTACTGCATCTTCTCTTGTAATAAGAACTACTACAGCAGAGCCAGCAACCACAGTAATTATTCCATTCACAAGCGATGAAATGGATATCTCTATAATTACAGAAGTTCAACCAACTACTACAACAGAAGTGTGGACAACCACAACAACAATAAAGGTGAGACCTTCCCAGAAAAAGGTCATAGACACAGTTATGCAGACGGTACGAGCTATAGAAGAAAAAGCTCGACTGCTCTAGACTAAAACCGCTCCACTACTCAGCCAGAAGACGCAAGCTAAGCTGCAGCAGAAAGAAGAAAAGGAAGGCATGATTCAGGAGTTTGTAGAACAACACAAACTTCCAATCAAAAGGTCAGCAAGGGCTGGAAGACAAACAATATCTTCCAGACCATGAGTAGTTCACTCAGGACCTAAGACTCTTTACAGAGTCAATCCAGATAGATCTCATACTTTGATTGGAGAATCCGATAGGAAAACAGAAGCAAAGGCCATACAACTGGTTCAATTATAGAAGAAGACAACCAGCGGATCAACAAGATCAAAGGAGGCACATACTCTTCTCAATGACACACTCAAATTCAAGGACTCTACCTTGAAGACAACCAGGCTCAAACATGCAATACTTAGGCCAATTGAGTTCATAAACACTCCTGTAGTCGAGGATGAGCTCAAAAAGCTCTTAATAAAGCATGCACAAGCTATAGTCGAGGAGATATATGACTATCTTTGAAGACCAGACATAGGAGAACATCAATCATCAGGAGATGTTGGAAATGATGGTGTTGATCAGCCACAACCAGACACTCAGGACGATAATGATGTAATCATTGATCAGATTGTTGAGGAAGGCATACAAGAGCAGTCTACCTCAACCAAGGTCAATATAGCAGAGTCTCCAGCAGCAGACCCTGTAGTAGAACAAACAGCTGAGGAACCTGCAAAGGATAAAGGAGTCAAAGGATAAAGGATAAAGGAGTCAAGTCATATACTGAAGGACATACAGCTTACATAAGAATAGAACCATCCACTGATGAATCTACAGCTAAGGGATATGCAACAAAAGAATCAATAAAAGAAACCCAAGTAGTCATCACCCTTGTAGTTGAAGAACAAGCAGCTGAGAGCCAAGCAGTTAAGGTTCAATCAACAAAACCAACTGAGGTTGAACAACCTGCTATCGAAGGACAACCAGAAACATCTGAGGAAGCACTTGAAGAGGACCCATCTCCAGCAGAGGTAACTAGCACTACAACTGAGGCAACTCCATCAAAAGGAGAAGAAGAGCTAATAACAATACAGACTACTGATGCTCAAATTACAACAGGAGTCCTTGTCATGATGATGCTCATAATCTTATGAACATCCAGTTCACACCACCTTCCTCATTGGGACTAACACATACGGCAGTTGATCCACCATCCGAAGCACAAGTACTTTTGGATAGTGGGATCTTTGAAACTCAAAAGACATTGGATCATTAACACCAACTACAATCATGAATCTAAAGGAAGCCTTTGAAGATGATATTCAGATAGTCTCAATGTAGCCAAGACAAATAGCTGAACGGGTACCATCATCACCCTCAAAAACTACCACGGGCAACAAATTTAGTAAGCAGGGTCAAGACATCTATGACATGCATTCATGGACCAGAGATGGATTTCATGATCTTCTTGAAACCCTGCAGCCAATTGCAGAAGACTTAGAAGCAGAAAGGCATGTCAGACACAAGACCTTTGAAGATTTTTGCTATACACTCAACACTTTGGCAGCTGGAGTCTTGATCAGTTAAAACAAGCCAAATCCATGAATCTTCAATATCAGTGGATCAGCACTTTAAACTTCAACACATTCAAATGCCAAACCAAGGATGAGCTAAGAAGAATTCAAACTGCTATGCAGACTACCCAACAACAACTCAGTGAACACATCCATAACAATGACACAAGGATGGGACTGCTAGAAACACAACTCAAAGTAGTACAAAAGAAGGCCTTCACTAAACTCAAGAGCATAAGGACTGCCATTGAAGCTCTACCCTCTACCCTTAATGCTAATAAAAAAGAGGAGAAACAATCTACTGCAGAGCAGTAGACTCAAGGGGAGAAGCAGTCGGTAGTAAAGCGAAGAGCCGAAGAAGCAGAAGAAGAAAGGTCTACCAAGAGATTCAGACATCACAAGGAACAGATCTCAGGGCACATGATCTTATGAAGAACGAAGACGACATCAACATCACAGAGATCCAGAACAAGGACCCCAAGTACAGCAAAAAATCAGAAGAAGAACATAAGGTTCAGCACAGCAAAGGAAAGGAGAATCAAAGTTAAGTATAAATATCTCTACTGCTCTTTCTTTTTATTTCTTTACGTTTTTGGTTTTTAAAATGAAAAACAATGTAATTAAGTAGTTAGAGCAGTTGCAATCTTGTTGTTTTTATATAGGAGTTTTTGTTAGTATCAATTTAGGGGGAGATTGATAGGAATGTGCAATCCCTCCAATTGTATAGAAATTGATATAACAAACCTGATATGTATTAGTCATAATGCAGTTAGTATGTTTAGGCTAGATGTCAAGTAAGTAGTTATAGTCTAGGTTGGATGCTAGAGAGCAGACGGCTGCAGATGATGGAGATCAGATAAGCCACCAGATACAGATTACTACAAATGACTTTGGCTAAACACCTATGGCATTGATGAGCAACAAAATAACATCAAAGTCTTCAAGATCTAGGATTTAGCTTGGAGACAAGGACCAACACAGAATATATCAATATGGAGTATATCTATGTGTAGTTGAGGTTGCAATAGGAACTGATGCATACGAGGTCTCACAGTATAGTATGCAGACTATGGTGCAGCAGATTGGGTGCAGTAGAGATGGTTGCTGATGGTGGGGTCAGAGGTCTAGAGTCAGTCAAACAAAGATTTGAGTTAAAGCAACAACGGCATAATTTCTGGAGTTAATAGACTACCAGCATCAGAAACAAGATGGTGGGGGACACGAGTGGCAAAGTGTCATGTCAAAAAGCGTAGGGTTTGACTTTCAACCTAGAGAGGGGGTGAATAGGTTGTAAGAGACTTTGATAATCTTTTTCTCGCAGATTATCAATTATGTGCAGACTTGTATAGTGTGCAGAGTACTCGAGTAATCTGCAGAAGAGATTGTCTCGTCTGCACTTGAGATTTTATGACTCTTTGAGTCTTTTATCTCTTTCTCAGCTGTTGTATTTTATCTGTCGCAATTCTAAGGCAATATAATAAAAGCAGTAAAATGACACAAAGTTTATACTGGTTCAGACACTCGATATCAACTGATATTCGAGAGCTTAGTCGAGTCTTTCCTTGGTGACTAGTGTAGTCGACTCAAGAGGGAAATATCACTATCCTCTTGTTTATGCTTACAAGTATCTTCCTTTTACAAGATCTTTATCTTGTATAGGGAGCAGAGAACCTAGATCTTTGCACAGCTCTGAATCCTAAGCTCTGTTGCAAGAGTTGTTCTTCTGCAAACTAATGATATTCCTCACTGCTTTCACGACTTAGCTTTCTTGAGTACTCTTT
>LIEC01011108.1:466-64970 GCA_001925005.1 Drosera capensis
CCAAAGCCCTTTGTAGTAGTCTGCATCTAGTGGCTCATCTGATCTTCATCATCTGCACCCGTCTGCTCTTCAACATCCAACCTAGACTGCAACTACCTACATAACCTCTAGGAAAAACAACCTAACTATATTATGATTAATATATCTCAGATTTGTTACATTAATTTCCATACAATTGGAGGGATTGCACATTCCTATACATCTCCCCCTAAATTGATGCTAACAAATACTCCTATGTAAAACAAGTTTACAACTTTTATAACTTACACATTACATTTTTTTCGTTTAACTATCCAAAAACATAAAGAAATAAAAAGAAAGAGCTGTAGAGATGTTTTTACTTACCTTTCATGCTCTTTTTCTTTTTTGTGTAGACTTTTATGTTGTTCTTCAGATCATCTACTGTGATTAGGAGTCCTCTGCTCTGGATCTCTGTGATGTCGTCTTCATTCTTCAAGAGATTTCTCCCCCTGAATCCTAGGCCCTGAGGTTTGCTCCTTGAGATTTCTAGACCTTTTGGCAGACCTTTCTGCTTTTTCTTCTACTGCTCTTCATTTGACTGCAGACCTTTTACCTTGAGTCTTTTGCTTTACCACATATTGTTTCTTCCCCTTTTTGTTTTCACTAAGGGAAGAGCTTCAATGGTAGTCCTTATGCTTTGGAGTTTAGTGAATACCTTCTTCTAGACTGCTTGAAAGTGTTTCAAGCAGTCCCATCTTGTGTCATTGGTCTTAATGTGGTCACTGAGTTGGTGTTTGGGTAGTCTGCACTGTAGCTTGAATCGTTCTCAGCTCAGCTTTGGTTTGGCCTCTGAATTTCTTGAAGTTTAAGGTGTTGATCCACTGAAGTTGATGATTCATTGATTTGGCTTGTTTCAGCTGATCAATGACTCCAGCTACCAAGGTATTGAGTATTGAGCAAAAGTCTTCGAATGTTTTTTGTATGACATTCCTTTATGCTTCTAGGTCCTCTGCAATTGGCTGCAAAATTCTCAAGAAGATCATGAAAGCATCTCTGGTCTATGAGTGCATTTCATAGATGCCTTGATCTAGTTTTCAAAACCTGTGGCCCGTGGTAATAGTTGATGGTGATAATGGCACCAGTTCAGCTGTTGGTCTTGGTTGTACTTTGACTATCTGAACATCATCTTCAAAGGCTTCCTTGAGATTCCTGATTATGGTTGGTGTCAATTGAACAAGTGTCCTTTGAGTTGCAGAGATCTCACTATCCAAAGGTACTTGTTCTTTGAATAGTAGATCTACTGCAATGTGCGTTAGTTCAAATGAGGAAGGTGGCGTGAACTGAATATTCAAAAGATTATGCGTATTAGGAGGAGTGACCCCTGCTGCAACTTGAGCATCTGTCGTCTGCATTGATGTTGGCTCGTCTGCTCCTTTTGATGGTGTTGCCTCATCAGCAGAGTTAGTTACCTCTGCCACAGATGGATATGCTTCAGGTGCTTCCTGAAATGTTGCTTGTTGTTTTTCGACAGCCGGTTGTTCTACTTCATTTGGTCCTGCTGCTTGGACCTCTGCTTCTTGTTCTTCAATGGCAAGGGTGATGATTACTTGTGCTTTGAATAGTAGATCTACTGCAATGTGCGTTAGTCCAAATGAGGAAGGTGGCGTGAACTGAATATTCATAAGATTATGCGTATGAGGAGGAGTGACCCCTGCTGCAACTTGAGCATCTGTCGTCTGCATTGATGTTGGCTCGTTTGCTCCTTTTGATGGTGTTGCCTCATGAGCAGAGTTAGTTACCTCTGCTACAGATGGATATGCTTCAAGTGCTTCCTAAAATGTTGCTTGTTGTTCTTCGACAGCAGGTTGTTCTACTTCATTTGGTTCTATGCTTGGATCTCTGCTTCTTGTTCTTCAATGGCAAGGGTGATGATTACTTGTTTTTTGAATAGTAGATCTACTGCAATGTGCGTTAGTCCAAATGTGGAAGGTGGCGTGAACAGAATATTCAGAAGATTATGCGTATCAGGAGGAGTGACCCCTGCTGTAACTTGAGCTTCTGTCTTCTGCATTGATGTTGGCTCGTCTCCTCCTTTTGATGGTGTTGCCTCATCAGCAGAGTTAGTTACCTCTGCTACAGATGGATATGCTTCAAGTGCTTCCTGAAATGTTGCTTTTTATTCTTTGAGAGTCGGTTGTTCTACTTCATTTGGTTCTGCTGCTTGGACCTCTGCTTCTTCGTCTTCAATGGCAAGGGTGATGATTACCTGGGTTTTTGCTATAGATTCTTCGGTTGCATATCCCTCAGTTGCAGCTTCATCAGTGGATGGTTCCATACCTATGTCAGTTGTATGGCCTTCAGTAGATGTCTTGATTCCTTAATCCTTTGCACTTTCCTCTGCTGTAGATTCCTCAGCTGCTTGTCCTACTACAGGTTCTGTTGCAGAGGACTCTGCTGGATCCACCTTGGCTGTGAAGGTTGATTTCTAATAATTCTAAATATCAAACAATAAAACTAAATAAAAGACACAATATTTATACTGGTTCAGACACTTATTATCAATTGATAAACAAGAGCTTAGTCGAGTCAGTGTAGTCAAGCCAAGAGGTGAGTATCATTCTCTTCTTGTATGTAGCTTACAAGACAACTTCTTTTTATAAGCTAAACAACTTACAGAAAAGATTAAGACCCACGATCTTTATATAGATTTAGCAATCTGAACTGTGCTACAAAGGGTGTTCTTTTGTAGACTAGCGAACCCTTCTTTTCTGTGTTTCACGATTCAGCTCTTTTGAGTAATCTTTGAATGTTGATTTTTTTGCACATTTTTCTGTCAATCCTTATTCAACAACATTACTCAAAGAGCTTCATTAGTTTCCTTTAATAGGTTGAGCAAACAAACCTATTGCAGAATGACACTGTTTTTGATGTTGACACCTTGCCACTCGTATGCCGCACCATCTTGTTTCTGATGCTGGCAGTCCACTAACTCCAGAATTTGTGTCTTTGCTGCTTTAACTCAAATCTCCATTTGTCTAACTCCAGACCTCTGACCTCTCCATCAGCAACCACATCTACTGTAACCAGTCTGTTGTACCTTACTCTGCATACTGTACTGTGAGACCTCGTCTATATATAGATCTGTTGCACATTGATGTATTCTGTGTTGGTCCTAATCTGCAAGCTCAATTCCTAGATCCCGAAGACTTTTATGTTCTTTTGTTGTTCATCAATGTCTTAGTTGTTTATCCAAAGCCCTTTGTAGTAGTCTACATTTGATGGCTCATCTGATCTTCATCATCTGTAGCCGTCTGCTCTCTAGTATCCAACCTAGACTGTAACTACCTACATGACTTCTAGCCTAAACAACCTAACTACATTATGATTAATACATCTCATATTTGTTACATCAATTTCTATACAATTGGAGGGATTGCACATTCCTATCAGGATGCTCAGGACACATGACGTGAAACAAATCCATCCTTGAGGACTACAAAAAGTTACAAGGACCAGTCATTAGTTTTGGAGGAGGAAAAGAAGGTACAACTAAAGGTTATGGAACCCTTGGAACAGGTTCTTTAATCTTTAGAGATGTAGCTTATGTCGAAGGCTTAGAACATAACCTGTTATCCATCAGTCAACTATGTGAAAAAAAATTATGATGTATCATTTTACTCATAATTCATGTCAAGTAAAATACAAAATCACACAAGAAATAAAATTACTAGGAATTAGAAAAGAAAACATCTATGTGGTAGATTTTGACTCTTCACAATCAGAACAAATAACATGTTTCCAGGAAAAAGAGGCTGAAGATACAAACTGGCAATGACACAAAATATTAGCTCACCTTAACTTCAAGACTATAGCCAGATTATCCTCGGAAAAACCTAGTAAGAGGTTTTCCACAAGTAAAGTTTAAAAAGAATAAACTATAAAAACCATGTCAAGAAGGAAAGTAGATAAGAGCAAACTTTAAACCTTTAAATTCATCAGAATCGTTTAGAATTCTAGAATTATTACACATGGATCTTTTTGCTCCAGTAGAGGTAAAAAGCTTAAATAGAAAGAAGTATACTCTAGTTATAGTAGATGATTACTCAAGATACACATGGGTAATGTTCCTACATAAAAAAAGTGAAACTTGGAGTCTGCTGATTAGATTGTTAAGACAAATTCAAAATGAAAAAGGGATTGAGGTAATCACAATTAAAAGTGATCATGGTACTGATTTTATCAAACAGAAGTAGATATCTCCTACAATGATCACGGAATAAAACATAATTTCTGATACTAAAAGCTTTTGGGCAGAAGCAGTAAACACAACTTGCTACATTCAAAACAGATGCACTATACATAAACTACATAGAAAGACTCCCTATGAATTATGTAAAGGAAAGACACCAAGTGTCAAATACTTTCATTCTTTTTTGGATGTAAATTCTATATACATAACAATGACAAAAGCTATCTAGGGAAATTTGATCCTAAGACAGACGAGGAAACCTATTTTGGATATTTCACAACCAGTAAAGCCTTTAGAGTGTACAATACAAGAACATAAATGATTGAGGAATCAGTTCATGCTTTGATTAATCTGAAATATCCACGCGTGATGCCAATGTTTTTGATGAGGAATGTGCATGCATAGATGATGAACATAACTATCATGCTTTTAGATGTAAATTCTATATACATAACAATGACAAAAGCTATATAAGGAAATTTGATCCTAAGACAGACGAGAGAACCTATTTTGGATATTTCACAACCAGTAAAGCCTTTAGAGTGTACAATACAAGAACATAAACGATGGAGGAATCAGTTCATGCTTTGATTAATTTGAAATATCCACGCGTGATGCCAATGTTTTTGATGAGAAATATGCATGCATAGATGATGAACAAGATGGAGATGAGAGTGTTGAAACTATAATAAAAGACAATGAGGAAAATCATAATGCAGAAGAACTAGAAAAATCAACCTCTCAACAACATCTAGAACAAACAACTAATGAACAAGATAAGAGAAGATGGATCAAGGCACACACATACAGGGTGATATCATTGGAGATAAGGATGCACCTATGTAGATCCGAATGATGTTGATTACCACCATTATTACAATCATCACCTAATGGCTGATGTTCTTCTAAGTCAGGTCTAGAGAGATAGTCATATATTTCGTGAGTTGCACCTTAGACATATTTAACTAAGATCTTCTTTAGCTCAACCTTAATTGCAAGTGTGTTCACAAACTCAATAGACTTGAGTATGGCATGTCTGAGTTTGGTAATCTTCAAGGTGGAGTCCTTGAATTCAAGTGTCGCATTGACCAGAAAATGTGCTTCTTTTGGTCTTGTTGACATGCTGGCTATCTTCTTTTCAAGTTAAGCTAGCTATAGGACTTCTGCTTTTGTCATCCCTTTAGTTTCTATAATCAAGGTCTGTGATTTGTCTGAATTGATTCTGTATAGGGTCTTTGGTCCTGAAGGAACTAGTTTTGGTCTTGTAGACCTTATAGCCCTTGCAGGTCTCTTGATGGGAAGTTTGTGCTGCTTGACAAACTCTTGGATCATCCCCTCAGATTTTGTCTTCTTTTCCATCTCTTCTTGTGGTGATTTTTCCAGCAGATGATAGGTTGAAATGGTGAGCTGTTGAGCTCTTTCTTAACATCTTGGTAGTTTTTATGAGCTTCCAGGATAAAGTTTTGAAGGCTCTTGTCTGCTTTGGCCCTTAGAAATTTCAATGCCAAATTGGCATCATGAAGTGCAGCTAACTCAAGTGTCCTTATGGGTAGGAAGCCTATCTTTTTGACATCTATTTGTTTGGCCGCCGTCTATGGCCTTCCCTCCTTATGAGGGAGCTTCATCTTCTGTTTGACAAAGATATTGATTATCCTTCCAAATAGTGATTGCTTTCATTGTATAGCTTTGGCAAGCTGATGCATGAGCAATCTTGCCCAATTGACTTCGTCTTTCATGAGGATTACAGACATGATTTCTTGCTGATCAGTGGTAATCTGATCTTTACTGAATTCTCGTGAGAGAATGACCTTCTTGATAATATCAACAAGCATCTTGTGCTGTTTGGATAAGAACTTCTTCATTGTTCTTATTTCATCACTCCACTTATTTTCTGCAAGCATGGCATGCCTCCCCGTTGTCACAATTCCAGGTGCAATGATCCTCCACCCTTCGTTTGGTAAGTTGAATGACAAAGCAAAGTCATTTGCCTTGATTGAAATTGCAACTTTCGTTGTAGTAGAGGTGTAAGAGATCATCTACAGATTGTATGAGACTATGGCGACGAAATCAAGTACTTCATCGTCATAGATTCTGCTTGTTCGTTCGCAGAAGTACTTGAGTCCAGCTTCTTGAATGAGATTAGCAAGTTCCTTTACTTCATCAAATTCGTCTCTCAAAGTGTTGAAATCGAACACCACACCAGTTTGGAGTTTGACCTTTCTTGAGGGGCTCGATTCATCAGATTTAGTGCTCTTCTTTGAGATGTTTGATGGAGTGTTGGTCATTTTGCAGAGTGTTTATTGAAGATCTTGAGTTTAAAAAGTGATTTTGATAAAATTGAAAGCTAGGGTTTTGAGTTATTGATTGTAGCAGAGGGTTTCGAGATTAGAGAGAGTGAGAGCGTTTTAGAGAGAGAGAGTATATGAGAGTGTAAATTGATTTTCATGTAGAAAAATTTCTCCTTTTATAGTCATCATAGATATTACCATTGCTTGAAGTTTCTAGCCGTTACACAATATTGGCCAATTGTTTTGACTGTTGCGTAAAGCAAAATGGTTTTGTAAAGTTAATATTCTTACCAAAATAAAGTGTAGTAAAGCAATATTGCTTCTAGTCTACTTCCACGTTTTCAATACGCAGTAAAGCAATAATGCTACTCTCTATAAAATAATGTCAGTCTGCATTCTACATATGCAGTAGAACAGTAAGATATTTTTGGCCAGTTTCACTATTTTAAATCAAGTATACCCAATTCTTCTTTAAATTGAATAAGCTTACTCTCATCGAGAGGTTTTATAAAAGTGTCTGCAATTTGTTTTTCTGTTGGAACATATTTCAATTTAATATGACCTTTTTACATATTATCTCTAATAAAGTGATATCTGACATCAATATGCTTGGTTCTTGAATGAAAAACTGGATTTTCTGTACTTACCATTGTAGACGTGTTGTCACAAAATATAGAGGTTTCAGAGAATAATATACCATAGTCTGCAAGCTGTGATCTCATCCAGATTTTTTTTGGAGCACAGCTTCCTACACCTATATACTCTGCTTCTGCAGTAGAGGTTGACACAATAATATGCTTCTTACTGAACCAGAAATCAATCTTGCTCCAATAAATTGACATGATCCACTCAACAACCTGCAAAATCTCCATCTGAAAAACCTATCAATGTAAAATCTGATTCCCTAGGATGCCATACACAAGAGTTTGGAGTTCCTTTGAGATATCTCAGGATTCTCTTTACTGCAATGTAGTGGGATTCCTTAGGATCAGATTGATGCCTTGCACAGGCACAGGCTACATATTGAATGTTTCGTCTGCTTGCAATAAGGCATAACAATGATCCTATTACTCCTCATGTGTCCTCAACATCCGCTATCCAGATACCATATACCTCTTTGTCTATCCTGTATTGAAAACATAGAGAGATTGTACATGTTACCTACTTATATGGGTCCTCATTGGTTAGCTTTTGGAATCCACACTTGAAGTATCTTCTAGTGATAATTCAAGCATTCAAATGACTTGTGGCCAAGTTTGCCACAGTTAAATCAGTAGATCTTTGCTCTTGTGCTTATTAGTGGTCTGCTCCACTGTGTCTTTTGCATTTGACATGAGCAGATGTGACTCGAGTATGGCTTTCTCCAAGTTGTTCTGGCGAAGTTGTTCCATGAAGAGTAGTTAGGTGCATACTCAGCTTCATAAGGCCTTTCATTGAATTTCTTTTTAAGATTCTTAGCCTTCTGTATCTTATGATCCTTTTTATCAACTCGTAATGGTGTTCTGCTCCAGCTCTTTTGGGTTTGAGCAGTAGAGATCTTACTTTGCTGTAGAGATCTCTTTTGCAGTCTGTTCTTGCTTTTTAGTGCTTTTTGTGCAATGGAGATTTTGCTCTTTTGCACAGTCTGTGCATCCGAGCTTTTGCTCTTATGCACACCTGCTACAGTAAAGGTATTCCTCTTATGCATATCTGGTGTAGTTGAGTTATTCCTTTTCTGCATAGTTTTTGTAGTGGTCTGCTTTGCTTCTTTAGTAATGACTTTCTTGTCTGCATTATTGTGCAACCAGTCATTATATCCTAATCCAGTTTTATCATGGGAGGATTGACCTATATTGAGCAATTTTTTCAAACACAAAGTCTTACCATTACAAGCATCCACTTGCTTCTGAAACTCGGTGTTTCTCAAAGTAAGTGTTTCTACTACTACATTGAGAAGTTTCACCTTTTCATTTTCTTCTTTCAGTTCATCTTGAGCATTGATTAGACTATTATTAGTCTCTTCATTTGTTAAATTACATTTCTTTTTTAGACTTGCAATTTGCTTAAGATTTTTTTTATTTTCCTTCAATTCCTCTATGGTTGCATCTGAATCAGCAAGATCAAATACCTGTTGCTTCTTATCCGCCTTGGCCATGAGACATACCTGAGCTTTTGATATTATATCTTCATCATCAGAGTTTGTATCGCTCTATGTTTTTACAGCATTGGCCTTGCCTCCTTCTTTTCTACCAAAATTGCCCTTGCTGTGGTCCTTTTTGAATTTTGGTGTATAAGAGTCTTGTGTTGGTCGTCTGCATTGTACAGCAACGTACCCTGGTCTGTCATAGTTGTAGCAGACTTTCTTTTCTGCTTGCTTTATTTTTGACGGAAAGTTCTTTTTGAAATTTCTCTTCTTGAATAGCTTCTTAAACTTCTTTCCCATCAATGCCAACTCTTCAGACAATCCTTGCTCACTTGCAGACTAGGTATCAGTGGTCTTCTCTTCTGCCATGGATTTCAGGATTTTTTTCTTAAGCTATGAAAGTCAAGGTCTTCTTTCTGGCATCGTCTATTTTCTTCTTTTGCTCAACTTCGTGATTATATGTATGCAATACTCCGTACAGTTGAGCTAAGGACATCTTCGTTAAATCTCTAGATTCCCTTATGGCTGTGGTCTTTGTACTCCAGATTTCACCAAGAGATCTCACAAACTTTAGATTGACTTCCTTATTTTCGAAAGACTTTCCTAAGGTTTTGAGATTATTGATGAGAATATTGAACTTTCATAGACTGTGGTCAAATTTTCATTAGATCTCATTGAGACTCAATCGTATTGTTGTATTAAAACATCATTCTTGTTTTCTCTTATTTCGTTGGTTCCTTCGTTTCTTAACAGTAGAGTTTCACATGCCTCCTTTGTAGTGGTTGTATTAACCACTATTTCAAACATGTAGTCATCAAGGGCTTTGAATATCTGGTTTTGAGCTCTTCTATCAATCAGCACCAAATCCCTATCTTATCTGGACCAAAGACTCTTTGGCATGTATACTTTTTTTATAGCATCCGTTGGATTTGGCATCATTGGAATATGAGGTCCATCAGTGATTATGTCTTGCATTGTTTCGTCTATTGAATTGAGATGTGAAAGCATGCTTAGCTTCCAATGGTTGAACTTGTCAAATGAACAAGAAGAAGGTTCTCCACTGTCACGACACTTAGGAAACTTTGGCTGTGTCATTGTTCTTCACAAAAACAAATTGTTAGTAACTTCTTTGCAAATATGATAATGACCTTTTCTTTCCACGAACTTTTAAGTTTGAAAAGTCAGGCTTTAATACCAATTATAAGGTCCAAGTTTTAGTCTAGAGGGGGATGAATAAGTCGTATTAAAAATTAATCACACTTTTAATGCGGAATTCTAGTTCTTTGCAGACCAATGTGATAGGAATGTGCAATCCCTCCATTTGTATAAAAATTGATGTAACAAGACTTGGATGTATTAGTTATAATGTAGTTAGTTTGTTTAGGCTAGAAGTCAAGTAGGTAGTTACAGTCTACGTCAGATGCTAGTGAGTAACGGTTGCAGATGTATGAAGATCGTGCAAGCCACCAGATGCAGACTACTACATAGGACTTTGGATAAACAACTAGTGCATTGGTAAGCAACAAAATAACTCAAAGGCTTCAGGATGAAGGATTGAGCTTGCAGACAAGGACAAACACGACAAGGCATCAACTGAGTCAGATCTGAGTGCAGACAAGAGTTTTAACAAAGACTGTGTACATACTAGGGTTATAGTATGGGATGCAGACTAGAGTTGTAATAGAGATTGAGTGCATACTAGAGGATGCAGCAGAGGTGATTGCCAAGGTTGGGTTAAAGGTTTGAAGTCAGTCAAGCAAGGATTTGAGTTAAAGTACCAACGGCACAAATTCTGGGGATATTGAACTGGCAGCATCAGGAACGAGATGTTGGGAACACTAATGGCAAAGTGTCATTCCAGGAACAGTGCGTTGTCTGTTATAGGTTCGTTCCTTGAGCCTTTAAAAGGAAAGCTGTGAAGTTTATTGAGAGTGTTGTTGAACGTAGTTGAAAAACAAAGAGTGCAAAGCAATCTAGCGATTCAGAGATTACAAAAAAAAAAGCCAAATCGTGAAGATACAGTTGAAAGTGTCACTAGTCTACAGAAGAACAAAAGTCTTGCAGCAGAGTCCAGAGTTTAGATTTGCGCAAAGCATGTAGGTTCTTTGTCTTTTGTACAAGTTACACAACTGGTAAAAAAAAAAGTTTCGTGTAAACTCAAACAAGGAGATAGTAATACTCACCTCTTGGCTTGACTACACTGGTCACCAAGGGAAGACTGGATTAAGCTCTCGATTATCATTTGATATCGAGTGTCTGAAATAGTATAAATACTGTGTCCATTTATTGCTTTCATTACATTGATATTTAGAATTGCTTCTAATAAATCATAACAGCCAAAAAGAGATAAACTCAAAGAGTTACAAATCTCTATTTCACACTACCAATTGAAATCTACAGACTACCTGAGTAGTCTGCATAGAAGAACAATCTGCAAAAAAAGACCATTAAAGTCTTAAACAAACTATTCACCTCCTCCCTCTAGGTTGAAACTCGAACCTTACAATTGGTATGAGAGTCTGACTTTCCAGACTTAACGATTATTGGAAAAGAAAAAGGTCACATATTATACTTGCAAATAAATTACTAACAGTTTGTTTGTGTGAGGATTACTATCAACAATGGCACCACCAAAGTTTCCCAAATGTCCTAATAGTGGAGAACCTCCAACCTGCTCTTTCGACAAGTTCAACCACTGGAAGCTGAGAATGCTTACACATCTCAACTCAATTGATGAGAGGATGCAAGACATTGTCCTGGATGGGCCAAATATACTAATGATGCCAGATTCAAAGGACTCAACAAGAGAAGTACAACGGCCAAAATCCCTCTGGTCCAGAGATGACTGGGATCTAGAGATGGTTGGGAGAAGAACTCTAAATCAAATGGTCAAATCCCTTGATGACAACATGTTCGAAATTGTGGTTCATACCAAGACAACAAATGAAGCATAGGAGGCTCTAATGCTGAGAAACGAAGGAACCAAAGAGATCAGAGAGAACAAGAAAGATGTATTGATATAACAATACGAACTGGTCTCAATGAGGATTGATGAGGATATGACCACCTTCTTTGAAAGATTCAATATTCTCATCAATAATCTCAAAACCTTAGGCAAGTCTTTCGAAAACAAGGAAGTCAACCTAAAGTTTGTGAGCTCTCTTGGTGAAATCTGGAACACAAAGACAACTGCTATAAGAGAATCCAAAGATCTAACAAATATATCCCTGGCTACTCTATATGGTGTTCTGCATACTTACAATCTTGAAGTGGAGCAGAAGAGGCAAATTGATAATGCAAGAAAGAAAACTTTGGCTTTCAAAGCTAAAGAGAGAGTTTTGAAATCCATGGTAGAAGAGGAGAATAGTGACACCTCGTCTGCAAGTGAAGAAGATCTATCAGAAGAATTGGCACTGATGGGGAAGAAGTTCAAGAAGCTATTCAAAAAGAGAACCTTCAAAAAGAACTTTCCCTCAAAGAACAAAGATGCAGACAAGGAAGTCTGCTAAACTGTGGCAAACCAGGACATTTTGTAGCTCAATGCAGACAACCAATCCAAGACTCGTCTGCACCAAAGTTCAAAAAGGACCATAACAAAGTCATCCTTGGGAAGAAGAAAAGATGCAAGGCATATGCAACAAAGACATGGAGTGACACAAACTCTGATGATGAAGATATCATGCCAAATGCTCAGCTATGTCTCATAACAAAGGAAGAAGAATTAAAGCAGGTATTTAATCTCTCTGACTCAGAGGCTACTGCAGAGGAATTAAAGGAAGCACTTCAAGAAACCTCTGAAAGCTTTATTTCTCTTTTAAAAGAAAATAAAGAAAATCTTAAGCAAATTGCATCTCTCAAAGAGAAATGCAATTTAAATAAAGAGACTAATAATAGTATAATCAATGCTCAAGATAATCTAAAGGAAGCAAATGAAAAAGCGAAGCTTCTCAATGCAGTAGTGGAAACACTTACTATGAAAAACACTGAGCTTCAAAAGCAGGTAGATGCTTGGAATGGCAAGACCTTAGATCTGCAAAAACTAATCAATACAGGTTAATCATCCCATGATAAAACTGGGTTAGGATACAATGACTGGTTGAACAAAAATGCAGAGAAAAAGATAACTATCAAGAAAGATGAGCAGACCACTACAAAATTCCTACAGAAAAAGAACATCTCTACTGCAGTAGGTGTGCAGACGAAGAATGCCTATACTGCAGGATATGTGCATAAGAGCCAACGCTCTACTGCATAAACTGTGCATAGTAACAAAAGCTTAGGTGCACTAATAGTACTAAGAAAGAACAATATTTTCAAGAGATCTGTACCGGAGAGTAAGATCTCTACTGCTCGGCCTCAAAGGAATTGGAGCAGACTACCTGTACATGCGTATGATGAATATAATGAGAAGAAGAGAGCAAGAAACTCTAAGAGGGAATTTAAAGAAAGGCCCTACGAAAGTCAACATACACCTAATTACTCAGTATGGAATAACTTCTCAAAATCAACTTGGAGAAAACCATATTCGAGACACATATGCTCATGTCAAGAGCAGCAAATCAAATGGAGCAAACCACTGAGAATCATAAGACCAAAGGTCTACTGCTTTACTTGTGTCAAACTTGGCCACAAATCATTTGAATGATGGAACTCACAAAAAAAGATAATTCAAGTGTAGATTCCAAAAGCTAACCAATAAGGACCCAAATGAGTGGGTATCATGTACAAGCTCTTCATGTTTTCATTACAGGAAAAGCAAAAGAGCATATGGTACTTGGACAGTGGATGCTCAGGACACATGACAGAAGACAAATCCAACCTTGAAGATTTCAGAAAAGAACAAGGACCTCTTGTTATATTTGGAGGAGGAAAAGCAAGTACAACTAAAGGTTATGGAACCCTTGGTACAGGTTCTTTAATCTTTGGGGATGTTGCTTATATCAAGGGCTTAGAACATAACCTACTATCCATTAGTCAGCTGTGTGATAAGAACTATGATGTGTTATTTACATGCCAAGTAATAGATAAGATCACACAAGAAGTCAAATTACTAGGAATTAGAAAAGGAAACATATATGTAGTAGACTTTGATTAATCACAATCAGAACAAATTACTTATTTCTACACTAAAGAAGCTGAAGATACAAACTGGTTATGGCACAAAAGATTAGCTCATCTTAACTTCAAAACCATAGCAAGATTATCCACAGAAAACCTAGTAAGAGGACTTTCACAAATAAGATTAAAAGAAGATAAGTTATGTAGACCATGTCAGGAAGAAAAGAAGACTAGGAAAAGCTTCAAACATTTAAACTCCTCAGAATCAACTAGGATTCTTGAACTGCTGCATATAGATCTCTTTGGTCCAGTTGAGTTGGAAAGTTTAAGCAAAAAAAGTTACACTCCAGTTATAGTAGATGATTACTCCATATATACTTGGGTAATGTTCCTACATAAAAAGAGTGAAACATGTAGTCTGCTGACAAGGTTTCTTAGACAGATTCAAAATGAAATAAGAATAGAAGTAATCACAATTAAAAGTGATCATGGTACTGAGTTTGATCAGACAGGAATAGATGTCTACTACAATGATCATGAAATTAAACATAACTTCTCAACACCAAGAACACCTCAACAAAATAGTATGAATGAGAGAAAGAATAAATCACTTATAGAGGCAACTAGAACAATGCTTGCTGATGCAAACCTATCCAAAAGCTTCTGGGCAGAAACAGTTAACACAGCTTGCTACATTCAAAATAGGTGCACAATTCACAAGCTTTATAAGAAAACCTCATATGAATTGTGGAAAGGAAAAACACCAAGTGTTAAATACTTTGATGTCTTTGGATGCATTTGCTATATACACAACAATGATAAAAACTATTAACAAAAATTTGATCCTAAGGCTGATGAGGCAACTTTCTTAGGATACTTCACAAACGGCAAGGCGTTTAGAGTGTACAATAAGAGAACACATGCTATTGAGGAGTCACTTTATGTATCGTTTGATGAAAAAGAAACATTCTTAAGAGATGCAAATGTATTTGTTGAGGAATATGCATGCAATGAACAGGGTGCAGAAGAGGTCATTAATATTGTACACAAGGAAGAGTCGTTTGCACATAATGACACTGTAGCAGAGGAAGAAGAAGAATCTCAACAACAATTAGAATCAAATTATCAAGATAAAGGAAGATAAATTAAGGCACATACACAGGATGATATAATAGAAGATATGAATGCATCTGTGCATTTGTGCAGACTAGAAGAGCAACAAATACAGAATGCCTGTCTAGCTATTTAATATCTGAAATAGAACCTAAGGTAATAAATGAACCTCTAAATGATCCAAACTGGGTGGATGCAATGCAAGAAAACTAAATGAGTTCGAAAGAAATGAGGTATAGTATCTCACACCAAGACCCAAAAACTATCTAGTTGTAGGATGCAAATGGGTGTTTTGAAACAAATCTTATGAAAATGGAACAGTTATCAGAAACAAGGGTAGATTAGTTGCTAAGGGATACTCACAAGAAGAAGAAATTGATTACAATGAAACCTTTGCATCAGTAGCAAGATTAAAAGCCATAAGAATGTTCCTTGCCTATGCAGCATACCAATGATTTAAAGGCTATCAAATGGATGTAAAAAGTGCATTTCTGAATGGAAAGCTACAAGTGGAAGTTTATGTCGAACAACCTCCTGGCTTTGAAGATTATGAACATCCAGATCATGTATATAGGCTAGATAAGACATTATATAGGTTAAAACAAGCACCTAGGGCATGGTATGAAACTCTCTCAACTTTTCTATGTGAGAATAAATTTTGAGAGAAGTAAGGTTGAAACCACTCTGTTCTTAAAGAAACATAAGCAACACATATTGTTAGTACAAATCTATGTAGATGATATTATATTTGGTGGCACTAATGATAAGCTTTGTGAAAGATTTGCAGAACTAATAAAATTTAAATTTCAAATGAGTTTAATGGGAGAACTAAAATATTTCCTAGGACTGCAAGTACAACAACTAAAAAGTGGAATTTTCTTAAATCAATCCAAGTACTTAAAGAACACAATTAAAAAGTATGGATTGGATAATGCCAGTCATATGAAAACCCCAATGAGCACATCAATTAAGATAGAAAAAGATGAACTTGGAAAAAACTAAATCAAACCATGTATACAGGAATAATAGGATCATTATTATACCTTACTATAAACAGACCAGACATTCAATATACAGTCTGTGTTTGTGCAAGATATCAATCTGATCCCAAGGAATCCCACTACACTGCAGTAAAAAGAATCCTAAGATATCTCAAAGGAACTCAAAATCCTGGTGTATGGTATCCTAAAGAATCAGATTTTACACTGATAGGCAATTCAGATACAGATTTTGCAAAATGTACAGTTGACAAGAAAAGCACAAGTGGATCATGTCAATTCATTAGAGCAAGGTTAATATCATGGTTCAGCAAGAAGTAGACTACCGTGTCCACCTCTACTGCAGAAGTCGAATACATTGCTCCTAGAAGCTGTACTGTGTAAATATTATGGATAAGGTCACAACTTACAGACTATGGTATAATATTCTCTAAAACCTTTATATTTTGACAACAATACGTCTGCAATGCCATATATCATTTTATCAGGGATCGTGTGCAGAAAGGTCATATTAAATTGGAATATATTCCAACAGAAAAACAAGTTGCAGAAATTTTTACAAAACCTCTTGATGAAAACAAGTTCATTCAATTTCGTGGAGAATTGAGTATACTTGATTTAAAATAATAAAACTGGCCAGAGTGCTTTACTGCTCTACTGCATGTGTAGAATGTAGACTAGCATCATTCATGAAAAATGCAGACTACCAATATTGCTCTACTGCACTTCTACTTAGTCAATAAGTTGAGTGCAGACTAAAATCAATAGTGCTCTACTGCATCTATTTTAGGAAACAAAATCAATTTTAAAACGTTAAATAAGTGTTTTCCTAAAATAACGCATAACGGTCAATTGATGACTATTACTCCATAACGGCTAGAAAAAGCACTCACAACGGTCATATTCCCCAAACGAGTATAAAAACTATAGATTTTCAATTAGAAAATCACTTTCCTCTCTAATCTCTCTCTCTCTCTCTAACAAACTCTCTCTATCTCTCTCTCTGTAAACTCTTAAGTGCTCTACTGCACGAAATCAAAACCCTAAGTTCTTAAAAAATACTTCAATTCGATTTCTAAAACACCGTAACTCTTTCAATTTACTTTGAAAATGGCCAACACACCATCGAGTTCATCAAAAAAATTGAACTTCAAATAGGCATCGTGTTTGACTTCAATTCAATTCGGGACGAGCAAGAAGAAGTCAGAGACATAGCTAACTTAAATCGAAGAGGTTAGACTCAAGTCTCTGTGTGAACATACAAGCACAATATATGATGATGAAGTTCTGGACTTCATCAAGAAGGGGTAAGTTGCAAACAGTCTGCAATAAATTACTTACACCTCTACTATAAGAGGAATAACCATCCAGGTGAACTCTAACGACTTTGCACAATACTTCAATCTTCCAAATAAAGATTCAAGAATCATTCCACCAGAAGTTGTCAAGCTGGGAAGGCAAGCAATGCTCAGCCAAAACAGATGGAATGAGGGGATAAGAACAATGAAGAAATTCTTATTGAAAGAGCACAAACTACTTGAAGATATCACGGAGAAAGCCATTCTCTCAAGAGAATTCAGCAAGGATCAAATAACCTCCGACCAACAGGAGATCATGTGTGCGATTCTCACAAAAACAACTGGGCCAGTTTACTCATGTATCAACTTGCTAGATCGATAAAGGCCAGACTACTACTATTTGGAAGAATAATCAGCATCCTTCTCAACAGAAGCTGAAGCTCATCGAAAAGGAAGGAAGGCCATGAAACCAATCCAAGTAGATAAACATCAAGAAGATAGAAAAAGCTCCCACAGGACTTACAAAGAAGTCTACAGAGCAGCCACAGAAACCTGTGGAAGTGCAGACCAGACAGAAGACCACTGCGGCAGTGCAGACCATCGCAGTACTGACCCGGTCTCAAAGAAGCAGACCAAGAAGAAATCAGCTCAACAGAAGTTAAAAAAACCAAGAGCAACAAGAAGGAAAATCATTGTGTATACCTCCGATGAGGAAACCGAATCCGACAAGCCTGCTGCAAATCCAATCAGATTCAATGAAGAAGAAACACAGTCTATAATAGTACAGACTGAGGAAGTCATTGATCAGTCTGGCAGACCAGACTAATAACTGAGCCCTCTTCATCAAGAATTCCACCAAAAGTACCTGAAATTGTCGCCTTTCATGATACAAATATGGCAATTCAGTTCCTGAAGGCAGGAGCAGATGAAGACTTAAAGAACCAGATCTTGAAAGCTCAAGTGAGCTTTCAGGAGATAAGAGAAGGGCCTCGAGATGAGTTCAGACAGAGGCTCGCTGCAGAAGGCTATATCCATGAAGAAATAAAAGAAATCGAGGCCAAGATGTCAGCTCTTCAGATGGAACCAACCTCAGTCACCTCTGCTACACCAACTCTCACCATCAGACCCCTTGCAGCTAAGCCAACAATGACAACAACAGTAATTATTCTATTCTTAGGTAATAGAATGGAAACATCACCAATTATAGATAACCAATCGACCACTACAACTGCCATATGGATAACAACAACATCCACAACTCAGGTAAAGCCCTCTCCTGAGAAGATCATTGAATCAGTTATGCAGACGGTCATGGCAGTTGAGGCAAACCTACTACAACAGAAAGTCATAGATACCCAACTGCTTGCAGAAAGGACTCAAGCTAAGATGAAGAAGAAGATTCAAACTGACAAAATGATTCAGGAGTTAGTATCACAACATAATCTACCTATCAAGAGGCCAATAACAACACAAACATCGACACCAACACCAACTCCAAAAGCTCCAGCAAGGACTATAAGGAAAACTACCTGGTGTACAAGACCAAAATTGGTTCCCCAAGGACCCAAAACACTATACCAGATCATTCCAGAGCAATCTCAAACGTTGATTGGTGATATAACTGGAAAGACAGAAGGGAAGATTCATCAGCTGGTTAAACTCTAAAAGAAGAAAGTAAGGAGTTCAACAAGACCTAAGGAACCTCATTTCCTGATCAATGGAGCTCTTGAATTCAAGGACTCCACACTGAAGACTAAGAGGCTCCGACATGCCCTCCTTAGGCACGTTCAGTTTGTGAACACTCCAGAGATTGAAGCAGAACTCAAGAGGATTCTGGAAAAACACATCAAAGTTGCCACTGAGGAGGTTTATGAATACCTTTCTTGACCTGATTTGGGAGAACATCAACCAACATATGATGATGGCGATGATGATGGAGGTAACCAACCTCAACAAGGCCCTCATGATGATGAAGATGACATCATCGATCAAGTAGCTACTGAAGGAGTTCAAATGCAGTCGACTGCAGCTGAGCAACCTGAAGAAACTACTGCAGACGAAGACATTGCAGATGAGACATCTGCTGCTGAAGGAGATGCTCCTCCAGCTACCACCCAAGCAGAACCAATTGCACTGCAAACTAAAGAAGAAGGTCATGATGAGCTCTCAACTAACGAATCTGTTGTAGAAACACCATTGATCATTGCTCTTGCAATAGAAAAGATACTTGATGAGAATGCAGATGAGGGGCAAGCCACTCAACAATAGACAAAAGAATTTCTTGATATTGAAGAAAACTCATCTGTAGCTAAGGTCACATCCATCGAAGTCCCAACAAATGCAAACGAGTTCATTTTCCCTGCATCCAAGACAAATGATGCAGACGACTTCAATTTGGCTACAGCAGAGGAACAAAAAGCAACTCTATCTAGAGTAATTGAACACATAGTTTTTACTCCACCATCTGTATTTGGGTTAGCTCAAATGGAACCACATGTACCCTCTGCAATCCTGGAGCCAATATACAATGATACCTCAGCTACCAAAATGACTCCAGCAACAATCAAAGATCTTAAGAAAGCATTTGAGGAACATGAAGTTCATACCCTCTCTGTCCAACCACATCAGCAAGGGGAAAGAATCCCCTCTTCAACCTCAGAAGACACAACACAGTACACACTACGCCAGCTTGATCAACAGATCTATAGAATACACTTATGGATCAAGACTGCCTTTCATGATCTTCTAGAAACTTTGGAGCCAATTGCAGCCGACCTTGCAGTAGAAAAGGAGCTCAAAAAATCAACCTTTGATAACTTTGGAGAGACGCTAAGGAATCTAGCAACTGGAGTCATTGATCAGATGAAGCAAAACAGATTAGTAAATCTTTATAATCAAAGAATCAACACCTTCAGAAAATTCAAAGGGCAACAGTCTGCTGCACTGTGCAAGCTCAATAAAACGATACAGACCACCAAACAACAGATTGATGAGCACATGCGAATCAATGACATCAAATTTGGTCTCCTTGAAACCAAATTATAGGTAGTTCAAACAAATATCTCAAAGGTTTGAAGTCAATCAAGCGAGGAATTTAGCTAAAGTAGTAACGACACAAATTCTGGGGATAGTGGACTGTCAGCATCAGGAACGAGATGGTGGGGAACACTAGTGGCAAAGTGTCATTTCAGGAACAGTGTGTTGTCTGCCATAGGTTCGTTCCTTGAGCCTTTAAAAGGGAACCGGTGAAGCTTATTGAGATTGCTATTAAACGTGGATTGAAAAGCAAAGAGTGCAAAGCAATCTAGCGATTAAGAGATTACTCAAAAAAGCTAAATCGTGAAGAAACAGTTGAAAGTGTCACTAGTCTGCAGAAAAACAAAAGTCTTGTAGCAGAGTCCAGAGTTTGGATTTGCGCAAAGCATCTAGGTTCTTTGTCATTTATACAAGTTAGGCAACATGTAAAAAGAAAGTTTCTTGTAAGGTCAAACAAGGAGATAGTGATACTCACCTCTTTGCTTGACTACACTGGTCACCAAGGGAAGACTGGCCTAAGCTCTCGATTATCATTTGATATCGAGTGTCTGAACCAGTATAAATACTGTGTCCATTTATTGCTTTCATTACATTGATGTTTAGAATTGCTCCTAATAAATTATAAAAACCAAAAAGAGATAAACTCGAAGAGTTACAAATCTCTGCTGGTTGAACTCAAATTGTCATCTACAGACTATCTGAGTAGTCTGCATAGAAAAACAATCTGCATAAAATTAGTATTCCACATAAAAAGACCATTAAAGTCTTAAATAACCTATTCACCCCCCCCCCCCCTCTAGGTTGAAACTCGAACTTTACAATTCGTATCAGAGCCTGACTTTCCAGACTTAACGGTTATTGGAAAGAAAAGGTCACATATTATACTTATAAAAAAGTTACTAACAGTTTGTTTGTGTGAGGATTACCATCAACAATGGCACCATCAAAGTTTCCCAAATGTCCTAACAGTGAAGAACCTCCAGCGTGCTGTTTCGACAAGTTCAACCACTGGAAGCTGAGAATGCTTGCACATCTCAACTCAATTGATGAGAGGATACAAGACATTGTCCTGGATGGACCAAATGTACCAATGATGTCAGATCCAAAAGACTCAACAAGAGAAGTACAACGGCCAAAATCCCTCTTGTCCAGAGATGACTGAGATCTACAGATGGTTGGGAGAAAAGCTCTAAATCAAATATTTAAATCCCTACATGACAACATGTTTGAAATTATGGTTCATACCAAGACAGCAAATGAAGCATGGGAGGCTCTAATGCTGAGAAACGAAGGAACCAAAGCGATCAGGAAAAACAAGAAGGATGTATTGATACAAATATACGAACTGGTCTCAATGAGGACTGATGAGGATATGACCACCTTCTTTGAAAGATTCAATATTCTCATCAACAATCTTTGTTGAAAAATTAGTATTCTGCATAAAAAGATCATTAAAGTCTTAAATAACCTATTTACCTTTCCTCCCTCTCTAGGTTGAAACTCGAACCTTACATAGTGTCCTATGCAGACCACTTGGGTAGTCTGCAAATGACAGTTGGTGGTCTACACCAGAGAGTTTAAATGCTTTGAGTTTATCTCTATTTGGCTGTGATGATTTGTTTCTAACAATTCTAATTATTAAGCAACAAAGACAAGTAATAGTTATAGTATTTATATTGGCTCAGACACTCGTTATCAAATGATAATCAAGAGCTTAGTCGAGTCTTTCCTTGGTGACCAGTGTAGTCAAGCCAAGAACTGAGTATCACTATCTTCTTGTTTGATCTTACAAGAAAACTCCTTTTTACAAGCTATCTAACTTGTTCAAAAGATGAAGAATTCAGATCCATTGCATAGATCCAAACTCTCGACTCTACTGCAAGATGTCTTCTTCTACAGACTAGTGACTTCCTTTTCACTGTGATCTTCACGAATTGTCTTTCTTGTGTAATCTTTGAACTTATGATTGCATTGCACGCTTGTCTTTCAATCTCATTCAACAGCACTACTTCAAAGAGCCTCAACTATTCTCTTTTATAGGCTCAAGGAACGAACCAAATAACATGGTACTATTTCTGAAGTTGACACAATGCCACTCGTGTCCCCTACCATCTTGTTTCTGATGCTGGCTGTCCACTAAGTGTAAAATTTGTGTCGTTGTTGTCTATACCTCAAATCTTTGTTTGAATGACTTTAGAAATTTGACCCCACCTTAGCAATCATCTCTGTTGCACTCCAGTTTATTGTAACCTTTAGACTGCACCCAGTCTCTGCCGCATCCATAGTTGGCATCCCATGCTGTAACCCTAGTCTGTACCTAGTCTTAGCTGCAACTCTGGTCTGCACTCAGATCTGATACACCTCATGCATTGCTGTGTTGATCCTTGTCTACGAGCTCATTCCCAGATCCTAAAGCCTTTGACGGTCTTTTGTTGCTCACTAATGCCTTAGTTGCTTAGCCAAAATCCTTTGTGGTAGTCTGCATCTGGTGGCTCAGATGATGTCCATCATCTGCAGCCGTCTACACTCCAACATCCAACCTACACTACAACTACCTACATGACTTCTAGCCTAAACAGACTAACTAAATTATGACTAATACATCTTAGTTTTCTTACATCAATTTCTATACAATTGGAGGGATTGTATATTCCTATCATATTCCCTCAGCCTATAAAAGAGGATCGATAAAGCTCATTGAGTGGAGCTGTTGAACAAGAGATTAAAAGTGCAAGCTTGAAAAAACAATCCAAGATTTAATAAATTATTCAAGTGAGCAAAACTGAGAAAGAAGTAGGAAGAGAGTTCAGTAGTCTGCATAGAAGAATAAAAGCCTTAGTAGAGTCCCATGAAGGATCTGTGTAAAGATCTAGATTCTTAATCCTTTGACAAGTCAGTTAGCTTGTAAAAGAGGTTATCTTGTAAGCCAAAACAAAAATATCTGAATCAACTCTTGGATTGACTAAACTGATCACCAAGGGAAGACTGGACTATGCTCTCGATTATCAATTGATAACGAGCGTTTGGACCAGTATAAATCATGTGTTCTTTACTTGCTTTTATTACTTAGTGTCGTTGGAACTGTTAGAAATTAATTACTATAGCTAAATAGAGAAAACTTACACAGTTTGAGTCTCTGTTGCAGACTACCTTAGTACTTTGCAAAGAACATCAGTGTTCAATCATTCAAATCCAACGTATTTGTCTCCTAATTTTTTACTTAACCTATTCACTCGCCTCTAAGTTGAACCTATGGAACTAACGGTTGTCTTTGGTTCCATTTCTGAAATGAAACATGGAGACAAGCACTCTCTGGTTGTTGCTCTTCTAGTCTGCACAAGTGCATTCTTGTCTCCAATGATGTCATCATGTGTGTGCCTTGATCCATCTTCTTTTGTCTTATTTAACGGTTGTGTGTTCCAGTTGTTACTGCATCGTAGGTTGCTCTGGCTCTGCTACATTGTTGTTCCCTCCAGTATATGCAAACTGTTCTTCCTTTTCTATAGTTTCAGGACATTAGTTTGTATCCTGTTTATCATCATAGTTTCAGGACATTAGTTTGCATCCTGTTTATCATCTATGCATGCATATTTCTCATTAAAGACATTAGCATTACGTATGGATATTTCAGACTCATCAAAGCAAACATGAATTAACTCCTAAACTGTCTGTGTTTTGATGTTATATATAGCCTAAAGGCCTTAAAGGTTGTGGAGTATCCTAAGAATGTTTCCTCGTTTGCCTTAGGATCAAATTTCTCTATATGATTTTTATCATTATTATCAATGTAACATTTGTATCCAAAGACATGAAAGTACTTACACTTGGTGCATTTCCTTTTAATAATTCATAGGGAATCTTTTTATGTAGTTTATGTATAATACATCTATTTTGAATATAGCTTACAATGTTTATTGTTTCTGTCGAGAAGCTTTTTGATAAGTTTGCATTAGTAAGCATTGTCCTAGTTGCTCTATATGTCCTTTTTTCTTTTTCTTTTTTTGTTACACCATTTTATTGAGGTGTTCTAGTTGCTGAAAAATTATTCTTTATTCCATGATCATTGCAGTAAACATGTACTCCTTTTCTATCAAATTCAGTACCATGATCACTTCTGATCGTGATTGCTTCAATGTCTTTCTCATTTTGAACTTTCCTTAGGAATCTAATTAACAGACTGTAAATTTCACTCTTTTTGCGCAAGAATATTACCCATGTATATCTTAATAGTCATCTACTACAACCAAGATATACTTCTTTCTATTTAAACTTTCAACCTTTACTGAACCAAAAAGATCCGTATCCAATAGCTACAGAATTCTACACAATTTTGATGAATTTAGAGGTTTAAAACTTGCTCTGGTCTACTTTTTGCTCTTGGCATGGTCTGCACAACACATCTTTTCTAAATTTTATTTGAGGAAGTCCTCTCACTAGATTTTCTTATAATAATCTGGCTATGATTTTGAAATTAGTCTCTTATGTCATACCCAATTTGTATCTTCACCACCTTTTGTATAAAAATATTTTATTTGTTCTGACTGTTATGAGCTAAAATCTACTCCATAAATGTTCCCCTTTCTGGTTCCTACCAGTTTCACTTCTTGGGTCACTTTGTCTCTTACTTGACATGAATCATGAGTAAATGAGACATCATAGTTTTTGTCACATAACTAGCTAATGGAAAAGCAGGTTATGTGTGGAGTCCACACTTTAATGACTTGTGATCAGGTTTGCCACAAGTGTAGCAATAGACCCTTGGTCTTGTTGTCGTAGGTGGTCTCCTGATGTTTCTCCATCTCTTTTGATGCATTATGTATGTGCAGACGGGTTTCAAATATGGTTTTCTCCATGCAGCACAGGAAGTTTTGTTCATGCTGAATAGTTGGGTGCATACTGAAGTCTGTATGGCATTTTGCTGGCTTCAATCCCATGATTTCATACCTTCTGCACCTTGTGGTGTTTATATTAACTCGTGATGATACTCTGCTCAAGGATTTAACCCTTTGGGTTTGAGCAGTAAAGGCTTTACCCTTCTGCACTCCTTGTGTAGTAGAGACTTTACCCTTCTACACTCCTTGTGCAGTTGAGTCTTTACCCTTCTACAAGACTTTTGTAGGGGTTTGCTTTGCCTTTTTCTGGCTGGTGGTGACATTATCATTCATTTTTAAATGTGAAAGATTATTTAACTAGTCCTTGTAACCTAATCCGGTTTTATCATGTGAGGATTGACCCATATTAAGCATTTTCTATAAGTTCAGGGTCTTTTCGTTCCATGTATCTACCTGTTTTTTAAGCTCAACATTTCTCAATGTGAGTGTCTCCACTACTGCATTGAGAAGTTTAACTTTTTCATCTAATTTCTTTAGTTCATCTTGAGCCACGGCTAGGTTACTATTAATCTCATTATATGCTAGATTGTATTTCTCTATGAGATTTTCAATCAGCTCGAGATTCTTTTTATTTTCCCTTGAGACGGAAATAAAGCTTTTAGAGGTTTCTTGAAGTGATTTCTTCAATTCCTCTAGAATAACATCTGAGTTAGAAAAGTCAAATACTTGTTGTTTTTTTTCATTTTTTTGCCATGAGACAAAGCTGAGCATTTGAGATTGTTTCTTCATCATCAGAGTCTGTCTCACTCCAAGTCTTTACAGCACAGGCTTTGCTCTTTTGCTTTCTTTTAGGGTTCCCTTTGTTATATCCCTTTTTGTTCCTCTGTGCAGACGATTCCTATGTAGGTCGTCTACATTGTGGAGCAAAGTGACCTAGATTTTCACAGTTATTGCATATTTCTTTCTCTGCTTCTTAAGCCTTTGTGGAGAGGTTCTTCATGAGATTTTTCTTTTTGAATAATGTTTTGAACTTCTTGCCCATCAATACAAGTTCTTATGATATTACTTGTTCTCTTGTAGTCGAGGTTTCACTGGTTTCTCCTCTACAATGGATCTCAGGATTTTCTCTTGATGAAGGCTAGAGTTTTCTTCTTGGCCTCATCAATTTGTCTATTTTGCTCAACTTTCTAGGATATGTATGCAGCACATCATATAGTTGAGCTCAAGACATCTTCGCATGATCTTTGGACTCCCTTATCGCTATGGTCTTTGTTCCCAAATCTCACCAAATGATCTCATGAACTTCAGGTTGACTTTCTTATTATCAAAAGTCTTCCCTAAAATTTTGAGATTATTGATGAGTAAGTTGAACCTCTCATAAAACCTAGTTAAGCTCTCATCAGATCTCATTGAGACCCAATCATACTGCTGCATTAGGATATCTTTCTTGTTTTCTCCGATTTCATTTGTTCTATCATTTCTGAGCAATAGAGGGTCCCGTGCTTTCTTTGCAATGGTTGTATGAACCACTATCTCAAACATGTCATCATTGAGAGCTTTGAATATTTGATTCCTTTCCCTTCTATCCATCAGTATTAGATCCGAGTCCTCCTTTTCCAAACAGATTTGGGCTTGTTCACATCGTTTCTTGCATGAATTGTGATAGGAATGTGCAATCCCTCCATTTGTATAGAAATTGATGTAACAAAACTTAGATGTATTATAATGTAGTTAGTGTGTTTAGGCTAGAAGTCAAGTAGGAAGTTACAGTCTAGGTCAGATGCCAGTGAGCAGACGATTACAGATGAATGACTATCGTGCAAGCTACCAGATGCAGACTATTACAGAGGACTTTGGATGAACAACTAGTGCATTGATAAGAAACAAAAGAACTCAAAGGCTTCAGGATGAAGGACTGAGCTTGCAGACGAGAACCAAAATGGCAAGGCATGAACTAAGTCAAATCTAAGTGCAGACAAGAGTTATAACAGATACTGGGTGTAGACTAGGGTTGTAACAGAGATTGGGTGCAGACTAAAAGTCGCAGCAGATTGGATTACAGCAGAGGTGATTGCCAAGGTGGGGGTCAGAGGTTTGAAATCAGTTAAGCGAGGATTTGAGTTAAAGTAGCAAAGGCACAATTTCTGGGGATAGTGGATTGCCAGCATCAGGAACGAGATGGTGGGGGACATGAGTGGACTGCCAGGAACAATGCAATGTCTACTAAGGTTCGTTCCTTGAGTTTTTAAAAGGGAATCAGTGAGGCTTATTGAGAGTCGCTGTTGAACGTGGATTGAAAAGAAAAAAAGTCCAAAGCAATCTAGCAATTTAAAGATTACTCAAGAAAGCTAAATCGTGAAGATACAATCGAAAGTGTCACTGGTCTGCAGAAGAACAAAATCTTGCAGCAGAATCCAAAGCTCGGATTTGTTCAAAGCATCTAGGTTATTTGTCTTTCATACAAGTTAGATAACTTGTAAAAGAAAAGTCTCTTGTAATCTAAACCAAGAAGATAGTGATACTCACCTTTTGGCTTGACTACGCTGGTCACCAAGGGAAGACTGGAATAAGCTCTCGATCATCATTTGATATCGAGTGTCTGAACCAGTACTAATGATGTGTCTATCTATTGCTTTTCATTACATTGATATTTAAGAACTGTTTCTAATAGATCATCACAGTCTGAAAGGGATAAACTCAAATAGTTTCAAGTCTCTAGTGCAGACTACCTAGTTGTCTGTAAAAAGAAACTCGAACTCTACAAATTGGATCTGGCATTCTTTCACCTATTGAATCCAAGTGTGCAAGCATTCTCATCTTCTAATGATTAAACTTGTCAAATGAATATGCTGATGGCTCTCCGTTATTGGAGTATTTCGCTAGCTTTGGAGGAGCCATGTTTTCTTCAAAAAATAAACTATTAGTAACTTGTCACATATATAAATCAAAATATATGAACTTTTTTTTTCTAAAACTATTAAGTATGAAAAGTCAGGCTCTGATACTGATTGTTAGATCCACAGGCTTAACCTAGAGGGGGGAATAGGTTGTTTTAAGATTTATTAGCGTAACGCAGCAAACGTATTTATTTTCAACCACTGATGTTCTATGCAAACTAATGAGGTAGTCTACAGCAAAAACTCAAACTCTGTGAGTTCGTCTTTGTTTTGCTATAGTGATTAATTTCTAACAATTCTAAAGGCACACAACAATGAAAGCAGATAAAAAACATAGGATTTAACTGATTCGGGCACTCGTTATCAACTGATAATCGAGAGCTTAGTCCAGTCTTCCTTTGGTGACCAGTTTAGTCAATCCAATAGGTGACACTATCTTCTAGTTTTTGTGTTACAAGACAATCTCTTTTACAAGTTAGCTAACTTATCAAAAAGCGAAGAACCTAGATCCTTGCACAGATCCTTTACTGGATTCTGTTGTAGCTTTTGTTTTTCAGTGCAGACTAGTGAACCATCTTCCTGTTTTTTCTCGATTCAACTTACTTGAGTAGCGTTGAATTTTGGATTGTTTTGCACACTTTGTACATTTAATCTCTCATTTAACAACTTTCTTAAGTTTCTTTGATCCTCTTTTATAGGATAAGGGAATGAATCCGGGACTTATGTACATGATCAGATGTAACAGTGGTGACATGTGAACCACAACTGATGTTGACAGCTCACTTATTTCAGATCCTCGTATTGTCACACTCTGAACATCAAATCTTCGATTTAAATGATACTCAAACCTCTGACCCAACCTCAGCAACCATCTTTGCTGCACCTTAGTCTATATTCAGTATCCTTTAGATCTCATCTACACCCAAACCTTGTTGTAACCTCATCTGTATTCGGATCTGATACAATCCGTACACACTTGTGTTGGTCCTCGTTTGCAATTTCAATCCTAGATCCTGAAGGATTTGCAGATCTTTTGTTGCCCATGTATGTCTTACTTACTTAGCCAAAATTCTTTATAGTAGTCTATATCTTGTGGCCCATCCAATGCTCTGCGTCTGTACCCATTTGCTCTTTAGCATCTGACCTAGGCTGCAGATACCTACATAATTTCTAGCCTAAGAACACTAACAACATCATGGCTCGTGAACCTCAAATCTTCGATTTGACTTATCCTCAGCAATCATCTTTGCTGCACTCTAGTATATTGTACCTTAGTCCGTACTCAGCACCGTTGAGACCTCGTCTGCACGCAATCACTACTGCAACCTTATCTGCATCTAGATCCGATACAATCCATGCATTGTTGTGTTAGTCCTCGTCTTTAAGTTCAAATCTAGATCCTGAAACATTTATAGGTCTTTTGTTACCCATGTATGTATTAGTTACTTAGTCGAAATTCTCTGTACTAGTTTGTATCAAGTGGCCCACTTAATAATCTACATATGTGGTCGTATGCTCTCCAGCATCGGACCTACATTGCAGACACCTATTTGATTTCCAACCTACGCACACTAACAACATCATGGTTAATATTCCTAAGTTTTATTCATTAATTTCTATACAAGTGGAGGGATTACACATTCTTATCATAACATATTCACCACAAGTTTTACAAATTTCACACTAAATTATAACATTTTCTAGGATAATGCTACTAATTTTTCTATTTGCGATAATTTCACATAAACAATTTGAAGAATTCTCCACACATACCTCTATGGAGAATTAATTACATAGAAGCACCTCATCTTGTTTTTGTCCAATATTTACCATATCAATATTTCTTCTAATAGTTTTCATGTTGCAAAATTTATACATCATATATACTTTTTCTAACAAAACTATCAATAATTACTGAAGATATTGATGTTCCTAAAAAATTTAATTGCAAATCAAAATCTACACCATAACAAAAACCATCATTGACCTTCGCTCACGTACTGCACGTCGGTACGTCATTATTGTCATCAATCTTAGTCGACAACCGTCGTTAGTATGTCATCCTTGTCATCACTGCCTTAATCAGATACAATACACCGTCGTCACCACTATCAATGACATTAGCACGTTCATTACCATCGTAATCGGTTTTCAGAATGTCGACCACCACCTCGATCAACATCTCTAGTATGTTGATACCAACACTAATAGGTTCAGTCCGTCCACACCACATCCATTAGCATCATCAATATGTCTCCAACAATATAGGTTCGGTACGTTTCGCACCAAGTAGGTTCAGTTCCTCCGTACCTATCATCAATACATCTCCTACCAAGCCTAAAAACGAACACAAGCGGGTTCAATTCGTCTCCCACCCATCAACATCTGATCGAAAAGTTTCTATTCTGAGCATCAAGAAAAATATTTACAACGAATGCACAAAATTCAACAAACAATAGTGTGTTAGTTCAAATTTAACAAATCCAAAAACTGAAATGAAAAACCAAAAAAAAAAAAACAACAAAAAATTTATGACATGATATTCTTAAAATTGAAAATATTATCGCATGATAACCGACATGAATAATTATTTTTTATAATAAAAAAACACTAACGTATTATTTCATTGAACTGGCGCCTTATTTCAAATTGGACGTCAGAACAAAACAAAAACAATACTCCAATTCAAATGCAACAAATCCAAAAATCACAAAAAATCAATTAAAACAAAAATTTATAATATGATATTTATAAAATTAAAAACATTTTTATATAGTACCCAACCTGATTTTTTTGTTTTAAAAAAGAAAACCAAAAGCTAAACACCGACGCACTGTTTTAAAACAAAACAATGCGTCATTTTAAATCTAACGAATCCAGAACCTAGAAAAAAGATCAAAAACAAAAAATGAATAAAACTCATTCGAAAAACTAATTTACTCTAACCCAAACAAGTAAATTAGAGCTTTCAATAACTAAAAATGATCAAGGAACAATGCTTTTATAGTTAGGATTTTTAAAACGATTGAAATCAAATTTTAGATGAAATTGAAAGATTTCATTTTAAAAAATGAAAATCGATTGATTTATGTATGTAAGATCAAAGGGAATGGTTAAAAACAAATTTGATGAATTTTGATTAAGATTTGATGAATTGAAAATTTTGATTACGTCAATAACGGTTTGTCTTGAAAAAGATAAAAATTATATCAAAATAAAAATTATTTCTACGATTTTTATGTTCTGAATAATATTTTAAAAAAGCTATATTTGGGGGATTTTCTGAATAGTATGTCAAAAAAAACACTGAAAAGCTATTCCATTATGAAAGATTCGATTCCCTAATCTCAGCACTAGAGCGTCGCAATCCAGTTCAAATCTGGTGGAGACCCACTAGGCCACCAGCGGTCAACCCACCACTGACAAAATGAAAAAGAAAGAATACACTAAACAAAAGCTAAGCAAAGCTTTCTTTCGTCACATGAAAGCAGAATTTGGCGAAAAGCCAATACGAGACTCTTCGAGTCTTCGTCACGAATGGAAAGCTAACAAAGCAAAAACACAAAAGTTCTCAGTAACAGAATCAGGAACTATTGCCCCAAGGAAGATAAGGTTTATCGGGAGCACATTGCGGCATGCAACATCAGATACATGAAACGTCATTTGTAACATTACTCACATTAACTTTTTTTTCATGAAATATATATACACTACAAAAAAAAAAAAAAAAAAAAACAATCAGTTAAAAGACAGTTTGATCGCTAAATTAGCAACTGAAACTAAGCTTCCATGGCAAATTAGCAATAGCTTCAATTATTCCGTCACTAGTCGCCTTATATCGGGAATCCTGACAAGCCCTCCCATTCCCTTCTTTTTTTTTTCCCTTCTCTTCTCCCCATTCGGCAGACCACCATCCTTCACGACTTCCGACCACCCCCGACCACCACACCATCCCTATCCCGTCGACCACCCTCTTCAGCCGCTGTCTTCCATATGTATTCGGACAACAGGACTAGAAAGATACTGTATGTTCAAATTTTTTTTTCCATCTTACCCTATTCATTATGGAAATACATGTGGTGTTGATGATAATGAAATACATTCAAACATGATATACGCTTGCAGGCTTGCACAGAAACACACAAGTCATAAACAAACCAGCTGTTATATGAGCAAGAAATGAACAAATAATCTGCATTAGCTGCAGTGGAGCAGTATCACCTCTAGGCATGTAGTGAGGTTCACAATAGTAAGATTGGACGCATAAACAAGCATTCAATTTAGTTAGTAGTCGCTATACAGTCATCAAAGAACCGAAAAAAAAAAAACTTACAAAGAACCGAAGTTTGTAACCCATAAATTTCCATTTACCGAGTGAGATAATTTATCTTGATCTCTGGCAAACTGCGGAATACCGAGATGACTTGAGGATAATTTCCTCCAAAGAAAATAAAACTAAAGCTTAGCATCAATGGTTACGTATTATGTTCAATGATTGCTTTCAATCCATAGAATTCCTTCCACTGCATTTAAGCTATCCACTTAGAAGGCTAAAGCACATAGGCGGCTAAAGCACATAGGCAATGAGTACCTCTCAAGGAATTTTTCCTACTAGTTAATTAGCCAATAAAATCAACATGATTTTGAAAGTTTTGTCATACATTTGCTGTCCTATCCATCCATGGCAAAGCATCTGCTCCGGCCGCCGATGAGCCTGCAATATTCCGCGCCTTGGGCCAAAGCCAGATTTTCGATATGGAATAGCTATCCCGTTTAGACATAATACCAATATTCTTCTCTTCTTCAGAGCCTTCAACCACAGGAGTATCCCCGTTGTGTCCCACGTCTTTCACGAGCCTTATATTCAGACTAGTACTGTCAGGACAGAGTGCCACTCTCAGGTTATTAGGTCTAACCACATACTGATATGATCCCATTGAATAACACCTTCGAGCATCTAAATTACTGCTACTAGTCTCTTGCTCCATTGCCGCCTCCGAACTGTCATTTGAATTCCAAAATTTACCAAGTCTCACTGGGAAAAGGCCAATGTTCCCGACATGTTCTTCAACTTCAATCACCTTTTCACCAGAAGAACACCTGTTTTCTCCAATCTGAGAGCACCCATCTTCATCCCTCAGCTCATCTAGCTCAAACATCGGGTTATCGGTTGGAAACCCTGACGAAAACAATGGCCCTCTACAAAGAGGGCAGGTTGAGCTAGACAGAAGCCATGTATCTATACAACTGATATGGAAAGCATGTCCACAAAGAGGGAGCAACCTGAGCTTATCTTTCTCAAGAAACTCACATAGACAAACAGCACAATCCAATGGCTCCTTATCGCCCATTATTTCCTTGAACAGGAACACTGGCAATGCATCGATGAACGCCTGATCTAGGCCGGAATCATGCATATGGAAGAGCTGCCTCAGCTGTCCCTGGACATCATTGGAGCCAGAAACTTCAAGGTTTTCACTAGATTCAGAGCTCCTTATATGTTTGGACAGAAACCTAACCAGCAAATGAAGTAAACCCGATACGAAAAACACCGCTGCTAGAATAACTAGAGGGATCATGACAACCGGACTAACCTTGGGGCCAGATGATGAAGCTCGCAGTGACGGTGGTGGCAGTGACGGACTAATTTGCCCATGAACCATTGACAGCAGTGATGGGAGAGACAGAGGAGGTGCTGCTACTGAGTAGCTAGGAAAACCATGCCCCAGTTTCTTGCTTTTGTGTTGAATCCAAGACATTTTCATGTGGGTCAGCTCAAAATAAAAAACTTCCTGTTCTTTGTATTCACAGCCTCTTGATTCAACCACAACAACAATAACAACAACCCGGTGTTCTCATCAGAAGCCAGCATCTGAAGAGGGCAAAATATACAGTCTAACCTTTGTCATGAACAAGAGAGGGACTTGTTTTCCCCAAAGCCTCTTGATTCAACCAATACCCATAAACCAATTCTCACCCAGCATCCCTTATCACCCAAAAACAAAAGCCTCGAAAGACCTTTCTAGAACTTCAATGAAACAGAGTTCATTGAATATTTGATTCAACTAGCAACAACTCAGGTTACCCCCTCGAAAGAAATCCGGAAAACAGCTAGCTATCAAGAACAGGAGTAACAATGAGAAACCCAGCTGGAAAATCAGGAAACCCACCACCATTGAAGTGTGTATAATACTAGGACTCTTGCATCAGCCATATTTGAATTGGTCACGCACCAGTTAGTTCAAAGCCCTAAAATAAAAGCGAGCAAATGAATTCTTCGTTTGGAAGGAAAGTGTAAAGCAAGCAAAAGACATCATCTCTCTTCTGTAGAAGGTAAAAAGAGGAAAGTGAGACTGGGGTCTTGGTTTGTGATGCCATTTTGAATTTCCGTGTCTTTTTAGGACCCGTGAAGAAAGAAGGCTTGTTTCTTTTGTGTTTGAAATTTTGGATGAAAATGGAAGATAGATGATGCCAAAAGGCGTGTTGAAGAGGCCGGAGGACGTGATGTGATATGGTACAAGAAAAATGAGGACCATTATCAAATTTAACATCACCCGCGTTTGTCAGTTGAGCTCAAATTACATCGTCATCACAGCTGCCGGGGGTGACCCTAGTCACGGTGCAGATTTCGTTTTATTTAAACTAAAGAAATTTTTTTATCAATTAAATATCTAATTTTTAATTATAAATTAAACGGTTAAAATTAAATTTTAAAACTTTAGTATCAAATCTTACTTAACTAATTGATCAAAAATATAAAACAAAATAAAAAATCTTAACAGCATATGTACAAGTTATAAAAAAATAATTACATCCTATAAAGTTTGCACAATCATTTTTGAAAGAAACAAATTTAAGATTAATTCTTATACTTTTATAATTCTGTAATAATATAATCATATCGAGACCATTAAATTTAAAAAGTTCTAAAACACATAAATACAATTATGTTTAATTTTACGTAATAATATAATCCTGTTATGATATTTTTCCGTGAAGCGCACGAATCAATGCTCTAATTCAATATTAATTTATTATCTTTTTTATTATATTTTCAACACGCTAGTATACTTTTCAATCTTTTTCTCAACTATTTTATTTATTTTAATTTCTTATTCTAGTGTTTTATTAATTACATATTTATCTAATTTTTATCATAATATTTAATTTGTAATCTATTGGTAATTTTGTAAACATGAAAAATAAAAAAAGATAACCCTGATTGATGATGTGATAAAAATAGATACACTTATAAGTAGTGTCAAATATAGAATCAATTATACTTCACTTATATTTTAGCGTAAATTTTAACTCATGATTAAAGCATTTATTTTTTCATATGGTGTCAAATTATAACAATAGCCTCATTTTTATCTCATTATTGACACACACTTCGAGTTGTTTCTTTAATGGTAAGTTGCTATGTGACAGTGACTATGACAACATAATGTGCTTATCATCTTTTATGATTTCAACCATGAACATTAATTCACATTTGGTATGAACTAACATGGGTCATAGCCATAGTTATTAAAATCGAATCAACCCGACCGGTTGAATCGTGGCCTGATGATTTGGTCGGATCGGTCTGAATAAAAAACCAAACAAACAATCGACCTGCGTTAATCCGAATTGACCCGATGAAAATTAGTCAGACCCGGATAAAAATTCGGATAGTTGAACTCGTTCAAGCGAAGGGAAAAAAATCCTTAAAAAATATTCAAAAAACCTAAGAAAATATACACATAATTTATATAAATTATATTTTTACTTATGGAAGACTTATAAATATGTATTTTGAACAAAAATAATATATTAATATTAATCTAAATAAAATAATATCAAAATGATCGAATCGACGCTTCAACCAACGGTCCAACTAAACCATTCAACCAGTTGAATGAGTGATCCATTGATCTGAACCCTCAGTCGGATCGATGTCCGGTTTGGTTCGTATAACTATGGTCCTAGCTAGTTGGCTTGACACAAAACATGTTGAGGAATATTACAATTGATAATATATCCTTAAACAATAAGTTTTCAATAAACACCATAAAGATAAGATTTGTGTTCAATAGATAAGGTGTATTTTAAACGTATAATTATACACTATTTTCATAAGCCTATTCTTCTCAAAATACTAGCCTAAAGACAACGGTTTGGTACTCCAAATTAGATACATTGGGTGTTATATGTTTTAAGCAGGTTTTTCTATCCTCAAGTATTATAACAATCTTGAAACATATTCCTAACCCCAGCTGCCGCTGCCGAGCTTGTAATCCCAGGGAAGAACTCTAGACGCCACCAAGAGACACCTCTTTCTCCGATGACGTGGGACAATCCCCGACGAGACCCGATCTTTGATTGGTTTCAATCTCCGGCGTGTCTCAAGTGAGGTTGTTCTGGTTTGTTCAAGGCTGTTTTTCACATGACGAGGAGACGATCTGCGAGCGGGTTCGAGTCTCTTCTACGAGTTGTTGTGTACGGTCCAAGATATAACCTAGAGGGGGTGCATAACTTAATTCAAATTTTAGCAAGTTTATACAACGGATTATATTTTTACTGACCACTATTCTATGTAGATCACTTGGATGGTCTGTAGCTAACCCTTCAAGATCTGTTGCAGAGACTTCAATTTTTGGAATTTGCCTTTATTTGGCTATGAAGGTTGATTTTTAACAGTTCCAAATACTAAACAATGAAAGCAAATACAAGACATAATATTTATACTGGTTCAGACACTTGTTATCAATTGATAAACAAGGGCTTAGTCCAGTCTTCCCTTGGCGACCACTGTAGTTAAGCCAAGAGGTGAGTATCACTATCTTCTTATTTGTAGCTTACAAGATAACTTCTTTTTACAAGCTAAACAACTTGTACAAAAGATGAAGACCCACGATCTTTGTGTAAATTCAGTAATCTAAACTCTGCTGCAAATGGTGTTCTTCTACATAGTAGTGAACTCTCTTCCCTGTGTATTTCATGATTCAGATCTCTTGAGTAATCTTCGAATGTTGATAATTTTGCACTCTTGCCTTTTCAATCTTATTCAACAACCTTTTTCAAAGAGCTTCACCGATTTCCTTTTATAGACTCGAGAAATAAACATAAGCAATAAGGTACTGTTTTTGACATGACACTTTGCCACTCGTGTCCCCCACCATCTTGTTTCTGATGCTTCCACTCCACAAATTATACCATTGCTGTTATAACTCAAATCTTTATTGGCCTCACTCCGGACCTTTGACCCCACGATTAGCAACCATCTCTGCTTCACCCAATTTGCTACAGCTTAGTCTGCATACTATACTGTGAGACCTCGTCTACACCAGTCCCTACGGCAACCTCGTCTGCACCCAGATCTATTGCATATTGATGTATTCTGTGTTGTCCTCGTCTGCAAGCTCAATCCTAGATCGTGAAGCCTTTGATGTTCTTTTGTTGCTAATCAATATCTTAGGTGCTTAGCTAAAGTCCTTTGTAGTGGTCTGCATCTAGTGGCTCACCTGATCCCCATCATCTACGCCCATCTGCTCTTAGGGCTGTAAACGAGCCGAGCCGAACCGACACAGTGCCCGGCTCGGCTCGGCTCGAAAATCGAAGGCTCGGGCTCGGGCTCGGTCGAGCCCTATTTCGTAAGCTGAAGCTCGACTCGATCACATTTCAAGCCGAGCTCAAACTCGACTCGATAGGCTCGATTCCGGATCCACTTCATATTTTTCTTAAAAAATATTTGAATATATATATTAATATATAATATGAAATATGTAAAAAATATATATAATTTATACAGGAGTTTCATTTAGGTTCACGAGTCATTCGAGCTGAGTATTAATGTGCTCAAACTCGGCTCGATTAGGTACTCGAGCTCGGGCTCGGTTCGAAAAAATCGAGTCGAACTCGAGTATTGGTCGAGCCGAGCCCGAGTAGCTCAGCTCATTTACAGCCCTATCTGCTCTCCAACATCCAACCTAGACTACAACTACCTACTTTTCTTCTAACCTAAATATACTAACTACATTATGACTAATACATCTCAGTTTTGTTACATCAATTTCTATACAATTGGAGGGATTGCACATTCCTATCAATCTCTCCCTAAATTGATGCTAACAAAAACTCCTATGTAAAATAACAAGTTTACTATTGGTCTAACTGCTAAGTGTTTGGTTAAACCAAAAACAAAACAAAACGAAGAAGAGCAATATTGATATTTATACTTACCTTTGATGCTACTTTCCTTTGCTGCGTTGACTCTTGTGTTCTTCATCTGATTGTCTACTGTGCTTGGGAGTCCTCTGTTCTGAATCTTTATACTGTTGATATCGTCATCTTTCTTCATAAGATTGCTCCCTCTTAGTCTTGTGCCATGATGTCAGCTCCTTGTGATGTTTGGATCGTTTTGCAGATCTTTCTTCTTCTGTTCTTCACTTTACTGTAGACTGCTTCTCCCCCTAAGTCTGCTGCTCTGCTGTAGATTGCTTCTCCCCCTAATTTTAGCATTGAGGGTAGAGGGTAGAGCTTCAATGTCAGTCCATATGCTTTTTAGCTCAAGGAAGACCTTCTTCTGCACTACTTGGAGTTGTGTTTCTAACAGTTCCATCTTTGTATCATTTTCGTGGATGTGTTCAGTGAGTTATTATTGAGTAGTCTATATAGCAGTAGGAATCCTTCTTAGCTCAGCCTTGGTTTGGCCTCTGAATATTTTAGAGTTTGAAGTGCTGATCCGCTGATGTTGAGATTCATGAATTTGGCTTGTTTCAGTTGATCAATGACTCCTGCTGCCAAATTATTGAGTGTAAAGTGAAAATCTTCAAAGGTTTTGTGTTTGACGTGCCTTTTTACTTCTAAGTCTTCTATAATTGGCTGCAGAATTTCAAGAAGATCAAGAAATACATCTCTGGTCCGTGAGTGCATTTCATAGATATCTTGATCCAGCCTTCGAAATCTGTAACCCGTGGTAGTTTTTTAGGGTGATGATGATACACTTTTGGCTGTTTGTCTTGGCTACACTAAAACTATCTAAATATCGTCTTCAAATTCTTCCTTTAGATTCCTGATTGATGTTGGTGTCAACTGATCTAGTGTCCTCTAAGTTACAGAGATTGCACTATCCAAAGGTACTTGTGCTTCGTATGGTGGATCTGTTGTAGTGTGTGCCAATCCAAATGGGGAAGGTGGCGTGAATTGGATGTTCATAAGATAATGAGCATCATCTTGAGAAGGAGTGACTCTTGTTGTAATTTGAACATCAGTAGTCTACATTGTTATTGGCTCTTTTGCACCTTTTGATGGAGTTACCTTAGCTGCAGTGTTAGTTGCCTCTGCTTTAGGTTGGTCCTCTTCAAGTGTTTCCTCAAATGCTTTTGGTTGTTCCTGGATAGTAGGTTGTTCAACCTTAGTTGGTTCTGTTGATTAAACCTCAATTGCTTGTTTTTCTAATGCAAGGGCGATTACTACTAGTGTTTCTGGCATAGAATCTTTTATTGAGTATCCCTCAACTACAGCTTCATCGGTGGATGGTTCCAATCCTATGTCAGCTGCATGTCCTTTAGTAGATTACATAACTCCTTCGTGCTTAGTTGCCTCTGCTGCAGGTTCCTCAGCTGCTTGTTCTGCTGTAGTGTCTGCTGTAGGGGACTCTGCTGCATTATCCTTGGCTAAGGTAGTCGGCTCAGTAATTTGATCAATGATTGCATCATCATCGTCGTGACTGTCTGGTTATGGAGTGCTGTTACTTCAAGAATTTTAATGACATATTGGCATCATGGAGTGCTGTTAATTGTGGTGCCTTTAGAGGTATTCTTGAGGATGAGGGCTCAGCAATGTGCCCAGTCTGCACTTCTGTACATTGTACTTCCACCTCCATGAGAGTTGGCTCTGTAGCCGGATGATCCGAGATGGTTTCCTAGTCTGAGTCTTGCATAATTAGCTTTCTTCTTGTCACCCTTTGTTGCTTTTGCTTGGGTGGTTGAGTTTTTCTTACTGGTACTTTCATGATCTACTTTGTTACTGATCGCGTCTGTACTATAGCAGTGTATGCTTAGCCTTTCTTCTCGTTTGTACTTCTGCAGACTTCGGAGGGTAGTCTATAGTTTTGACAGTGGTTTGCGGTAATATAGTCTGTTTTAATAGTCCAATAGGTTGTTTGCTTATTTTCTTGATGTCAATCTACTTGGCCACCATCCATGGCCTTCCTTTTTTGTCGGTTAGCTGTAGTTTTTGTTTGAGAAGGATGCTGATTATCCTTCCGAATAATGGTTCCTTTGACTATACAGCCTTGGCATTATGATACATGAGGAACTTTGCCCAGTTGGCTTCATATCCTATGAGGATCGCATACATGATCTCGTATTGATAAGTTGTAATCTCATTTTTGCTGAATTCTCTGGAAAGGATGACTTTCTTGACTATGTCTGCAAGCAACTTGTGCTCCTTTGACAAGTACTTCTTCATCGTCCTTATGCCTTCATTCCACCTTTCTTGGCTCAACATCGCATGCCTTCCTGTAGTTATGATGTTTGGCAGGATAACTCTTGATTCTTCATTTGAAAAATTGAAGAACTGCGCAAGATCTTCTGGTTTTATGATGATGTCCATTGTCTTTGCAGTAGAGGTGTATGTGATCCTTTCCAGGTTGTTTGCAACATTCTCCTTTTCAATGAATTCCAGAACTTCATCGTCATAGATCCTGCTTGTTTGTTCACATAGGTATTTGAGTCCTGCCTCTTGGATTAGGTCAGTTGCATCCTTCACTTCATCTGACTCTTCTCGAACAGTGCTAAAATCGAACACGACGCCAGTCTACAATTCGATCTTTCTTGTGGGGTTTTTTTGTTCTTTAGATGACTTAAGACTCTTTTGAGATGTGTTGGAAGGTGTGTTACCCATTTTTAAAAAGATTTTAAAAAATTGTAGAGTTTAGAAATTGAATTTGAAAGATTTCAGAGAGTTGGGGTTTTCGATTTCGTGCAGTAGAGCGCTCGAACGTTAGAGAGAGAATGAGAGCGTTCTTAGAGAGAGAGAGAGACTAAAGTGATTTTCCAATTGAAAATTTTCACTTTTTATACTCGTTGTAAGATTATGACCATTGATAGTGTTTTCTAGCCGTTACGTAGTGCCTGCCATGATTTGACCGTTGCGTAATTTTAGGAAATCAGTTTTGTAACCTAGAGGGAAGTGAATAGGTTAATTCAAATTGTAGCAAGTTTATGTAGCGGATTATATTTTTGCAGACAACTATTTTATACACGACACCCAAGGTCTAATGCAGAGACTTCAATTCTTGAAATTTGCTTCTGTTTGGCTGTGAAAGTTGATTTCTAATAGTTCTAAATGCTACACAATGAAAGCAAATAAGAGACACAGTATTTATACTGGTTCAGACACTTGTTGTCAATTGATAAACAAGAGCTTAATCCAGTCTTTCCTTGTTGATCAGTGTAGTCAAGCCAAGAGGTGAGTATCACTATCTTTTTTTTTTCTAACTTACAAGACAACTTCTTTTCACAAGCTAAACAACTTCTTTTTACAAGCTAAACAACTTGTACAAAAGATGAAAACCCACGATCTTTGCACAAATTCAGTAATCTAAACCCTGCTGCAAATGGTGTTTTTCTACAAAGTAGTGAACTCTGCTCCCTGTGTATTTCACGATTCAGATCTCTTGAGTAATCTTTGAATACTGATAACTTTGCACTCTAGCCTTTTCAATATTACTCAACAACCTTTTTCAAAGAGCTTCACCGGTTTCCTTCTATAGGCTCAGGAAATAAACCTAAGCAACAAGGTACTATTTCTGACATGATACTTTTCCACTCGTGTCCCCCACCATCTTGTTTCTGATGCTGGCAGTCCACTAACTCCAGAACCTGTTCCGTTATTGCTTTAACTCAAATCTTCGTTTGGCTAACTCTAGACCTTTGACCCAGCATCAGCAACCATTTCCGTTGTATCGAGTTTGCTGCACCTTAGTTTGCATACTGTATTGTGAGACCTCGTCTGCACCAGTCCCTACGGCAACCTCGTCTGCACCCAGATCTATTGCATATTGATGCATTCTGTGTTGGTCTACGTATGAAAGCTTAATCCTAGATCCTGAAGCCTTTGATGTTCTTTTGTTGCTCATCAATGTCTTAGGTGCTTAGCCAAAATCTTTTGTAGTGGTCTATATCTGGCTGCTCATCTGATCTCTATCATCTGTAGCTGTCTGCTCTTCAATATCCAACTTAGATTGTAACTACCTACTTGACTTCTAACCTAAACATACTAACTACATTATGACTAATACATATTAGTTTTGTTATATCAATTTCTATACAATTGGTGAGATTGCACATTCCTATCATGTTGTCTCGTGCTAGTTGATGTCTCCGACGAGTCGATGCTCTTCTCCAGCAAGAGATCCGATGCTTTTTGGTCTTAATTCTCTACTTGAGACAAGTGTAGTCATAGGTCTCAGAGCCTAATCTAACAAGGCTTGTACCTGGAGAAAAATCACGCTTGATACTTTGCTTTATTGGTGTTAATTCCTGATTATGAAGCTTGGATCCTAGTTTGTGCTGTTGTCAATTTTTTTTTTTGTTGAAAATAGTGTTAGGAATTGGAGCAAAAGGTTTGATTTTTCTTTGGCGAGAATCAGAATCTGGTTCCTAGCTTTGTTGGTGCTACTTAAGGAGCTTGGTTCTTGTTGATTTTGGTTGCTGTGCGTGTTCCTTGCTTGGATCATTGCATTGGTCAAAGATCAGGTTCTATATTTATAAACTTTACATTCAATTTTTATTGATTGCGATGGTTACAGAAACTGTTAGAACAATAATGGATAAACAAGTTTCTATTGAAATGCCCAAACTTGAAAATTTTAGTGGATCTAAATTTAATAATTGGAAATGAAAGACTTAATTTGGTATAAACTATTTAGATGTACTCTATATTGTATTGAGTACTTTTGAGGAGACCACTGAAGATGTTGATGAGTTTTGATGGGAAAAAGATGAAGATTTTTGTAAAGACTACTTGCTTAATTACATGTCCGATAGATTTGCAGAGATCTATAGAACGTTCAATACTGCTAAAGAAATATGGGACATTCTTGATGCTCAGTTTAAGAAGGAGGAGGCACTCTCTAAAGCACATCTTGTCGATAAATTTATGGACATGAAATTTGATAGCGATAGAAAGATACTTCCTCAAGTCACATATTTGGAGAATCTGAGAATGAAGCTTAAACTGAGGGTATTGATGTGTGCGATGCATACTTGGTAGGAGCTATAATTTATATGCTACCTTCGTCATGACTGTCGTTCAAGACTGAGATGTACCTGAAGAAACCTCAAATAGGGTTGGATGATTTCAAGCAATTCTTTAGAATCAAAGATGAGAATCGAGCTAGGAGTAACTTGGAGTTAATCAATAGTGAGGTCTCTGCTCCTAATTCTGTGATAACTTCCAAGAAGCATTCTAGAGTGCAATCCAAGCCAACTAAAGATGAGCCCAAACATGTAGGTGCCAAGAGAACTATCACTAAGTTTCGAGACAAGTGTCACAATTATGGCAAGTGAAGCCATCTTGCAGAGTGAGTGCAAACTTTCGAAGAAGAACAAACCCGAAGAGCCTAGCACATCTAAGAAGAAAGTCTAGATGATGGTTGATAAAGCTGAGCCAGTCGGTTTCATTGTTATGATTTGAAATGGTACGGCCAGTGGTAACACCTCGGACTTGTGGATAGACTCTGGAGCCAATTGCCATGTGCTTAATGATAAAAGAATTCTAAAGGAAAAGACCAATGCATCTGAGATGGTGTTCGAGGAAAATGGAGAGTCATCTAGAGTGATCCATAGAAGAACTGCTAAAATTATTCTATCCTCTGATAATATTCTAACTTTAAAAGATGTTCAAGTAGTTTCTGAATCTGAAAAGATTCTAATTTTTATTAGTTTGTTTTGAAATGCTAGTAAGTGTGTTTCTTTTCAAGGTGGTAGGGTAAGCATGTTTGTTAATACTTATTATTTTGGTTGCACCTACTTATTTAATGGTATGTATCATTTGAGCTTAGAGCATGACGTAGTTAACCAAGCAAGTTCTAATTTAATTGATCCCGTAACATTACATCATAGGCCGGGACAAGTGAACTATAGAAAATGGTTAAACTTGTTAAGACTCATAATATACCATTGGATTTCGTGACAAGCTTTAACAGATGTGAAGTGTGTGCACAAATAAAAATTACTAGAAACCCTTTTGGTTCGATTTCTAGAAACACACAACGTCTTGATTTAATACATTTCGATATTTGTGACTTCAAAAGTCATGTGGCAAGGGATGGAAAGAAGTTTTTAATCACGTTTATTGATGATTTCTCATGATATTGTCATATTTACAGGTTGAAATCTCAGGAGGAAGCATTTGAGAAATTCAAAATCTTTAAAAATTGAGTTGAAAATCAACTCAATTTGAAGACTAAAAGGCTTAGAAGTGATAGAGGAGGAGAGTATAAATCAACTGAGTTCAAGAAATTCTATGGCTCCCATGACATAATCCTTGAAACTATAGCTCCTTACTCACCCCAATGAAATGATATTACCGAAAGAAAAAATAGGACTTTAAAAGAAATGTTAAATTCCATGTTGTTGACAACCGACATGCCTTCATGTTATTGTGGGGAAGAAGTTTTAACTGCAAATCACATTCTAAATAAGTTGCCGCACTCAAATTTGGACTCAACTACTTATGAGATATGGCACAACATCCTTATAGGTATGATACACACAAGACTTGAGGCTGTAACGCTTATGTAAGGATATCAGACCCAAGGAGGCCTAAGGTGGGAGTTAGAACTAACACATGCGTGTATTTGGGAGGTGTAGAAGATAGTGTTGTCGATCGGTTTCTTGATCTACCAACCAATCAAGTGATAAAATCTCATGACGTAGTATTCTTTGAGAACACATTTCTCAAAAATAAGGGTATGACCTTGCTAGGTCAAAGTAAGATGGTTCAAGAGTCTCTAATAACATTTGAACTAATCTATTTTGACACTCAACACACAGTGATTCCTGAGTTAGTCCTACATAAAGAATCTAAAAGAGAGCGATTACCTAAAAGTATTGTGAAGGCTTCGTGACTTACCATGTAGAGGAGGATCCATCATCTTATAAGGAAGCGACAAGATCTCGTGACTCATTATTATGGACAGAAGTCATTGAGGATGAAATGAATTCTCTACTCCATTCAAAAACTTGAGCGCTAGTCGATTTGCCAAAGGAGCTAAAGGCGAAGGCTACAAGTGGATCTTGAAGAAGAAACTTAATCCTGACGGATCAGTTACCAAGTATAAAGCACGTTTAGTATCTAAAGGCTTCACTCAAGTAAGTGCGATAGATTACTTTGATATCTACTCACCGGTCTGTTATATGGTTATGATAAGGATTCTTCTTTCTTTAGCGTCTATTGAGCACTATGTGATACATCAAATGGATGTAAAAACAACCTTCTTAAATGAAGACCTGACAAAAGAGGATCTACATGAACCAACCTGAGGGGTTTGTCATGAAATGTCAAGAGTAAAAGGTTTTTTAAGTTAAATAAATCTCTATATGGTTTAAAACAAGCACCAAAGTTATGGAACTAAAAGTTTGATAAAACGATAAAGAGATGGGGTTTTAAGTCAAGTGACTCTGATAGATGCCTCTTTTATCGTTTCAACTCAAACAAAGTAGCCCTAGTGTGACAAGGGATTAAAACACAACTTACTATCCATTAGTTAGCTATGTGACAAAAATTATAATGCCTCATTTACTCACGATTCTTATCAAGTAAGAGATAAAGTCACACAAGAAGTCAAATTAATAGGAATCACAAAAGGAAACATTTATGCAGCAGATTTTAACTTGTCACAGTCAGAACAAGTAAAATGTTTTATATAAAAAGTGCTGAAGACACAAACAGGCTATGGCACAAAAGACTAGCACACCTTAATTATAAAAACTATAGCGATATTATCCTCAGAAAACCTAGTGAGAGGTCTGCCATAAGTAAAGTTTAAAAAGGATAAACTATGCAGACCATGTCAAGAGGGAAAGCAGACTAAAGCAAGCTTTAAACCGCTATGATAGATTGTTCAATCCCTCCAATTGTATAGAAATTGATGGAACAAAAATTGAGATGTATTAGTTATAATGTAATTAGTATTCTTAGGCTAGAAAATAAATAGATAGTTGCAGTGTAGGATGGATGCTAAGAAGCAGAAGACAACAAATAATGGACATTGTGTAAGCCACCAGATACAGACTACTAGAGACGTTTTTGGATAAGCAGCTAAGGTATTTATAGGCAACAAAAGACCTGCAAATGATTCAGGATATGGGATTGAGCTTGCAAATGAGGACCTGTAAATGTGCATCAAATCTGGGTGCAGATTGGAGGTTACAGCAGGGACTTGGTGAAGGCTAGGGTTACAGAGTGCAGACTAGGTCTTATAATATTGGATGCAGACTAGAATACAATAGAGATAAATGCTAAGGTGGGGTCGAAGGTCTGAAGTCATTCAAACGAAGATTTGAGGTACAGATAGCAACGACAAAAATTCTGGAGTAAGTAGACTGCCAACATCAGAAACAAGATGGTGTGGGACACTAGTGGTAAGGTGTTACATCAGAAACAATACCATGTTTGTTGGGTTCATTCCTTGAGCCTATAAAAGGGAATCGTTGAGGCTCATTGAAGTAAGGCTGTTGAATGAGATTGAAAGGCAAGCGTGCAAAGTAATTGTAAGTTCAAAGATTACTCAAGAGAGCTAATTCGTGAAAATCGCAATGAAAAAAAGTGTCACTAGTCTACAACAGAACACATCTTGTAGTAGAGTCCAACAGATTGTATAGATTTGAGTCCTTCATCTTTTGTACAACTAAGATAGCTTGTATAAAGAATTTCTTGTAAGCTACAAAAAAGAAGATAGTGATACTCACCTCTTGGCTTGACTACACTGGTCACCAAGGGAAGACTAGACTAAGCTCTCGATTATCATTTGATAACGAGTGTCTGAACCAATATAAATACTGTGTCTATTACTTGCTTTTATTTCTTAATATTTAGAACTATTAGGAATAGCCAAATAGAGATAAACTTAAAGAGTTTGAACTCTCTGCTATAGATCACTAGGTATCATCTACAAACTACCTAAGTGGTCTACATAGAACACTGGTGTGTAAAGAACTAGTATTCCGCATCAAAAGTTTGAATATTATTTGAAAAGGTCATTATTCGCAAAGAAGCTACTAACAGTTTTGTTTGTGTGAAGAACACACAAAAGTTTCTCAAATGTCCTAACAGTGGAGAACCTCCAACATGCTCTTTCGACAAGTTCAACCATTGGAAACTAAGGATGTTTGCACATCTCAATTCAAGACATCGTCTTGGATGTACCTCATGTTCCAATGATGCCAGATCCAAAAGTCTCAACGAAAGAAGTTCAAAGACCAAAATCCCTCTGGTCCAGAGAGGACTGGGATCTGGAGATGGTCAATAGAAAAGCTATATATCAAATTTTCAAATCCCTTGATGACAACATGTTTGAAATACTGATTCATACAACCACTGCAAATGAAGCATGGGAGGCTCTACATCTAAGGAATGAGGGAACCAATGAGATCAGGAAAAACAAAAAGGTTGTCCTAATGCAACAGTATGAATTGGTCTCAATGAGATGTGATGAAAATCTGACTACCTTCTATGAAAGGTTTAACATTCTCATCAACAATCTCAAAACTTTGGGAAAGACATTCGAAACCAAGGAAGTCAATCTAAAGTTTGTGAGATCTCTTGGTGATATCTGGAGCACAAAGGCCATAGCCATAAGGGATCTAGAGATCTAATGTAGATGTCCTTGGCTCAACTGTATGGAGTACTACAATCTTGAGGTTAGGCAAAAGAAGCAAATTGATGATGCAAAAAATAAGACCTTGGCCTTCAAAGCTCAAGAAAGAGTTCTAAAATCCATGGCAGAAGAGGAGACAAGCGACATCTCGTCTGCAAGTGAACAAGGTCTATCTGAAGAACTGGCCTTGATGGGAAAGAAGTTCAAAAAGCTATTCAAGAATCTCATTACACTATAGTAAAGAGAATTCTTAGATATCTCAAACGAAATCCATAGCTAGGTGTATGGTATCCTAAGGAATCAGATTTGACCTTAATAGGATATTCAGATGCACACTTTGCAGGTTGTAGAGTTGATCGGAAAAGCACAAGTGGATCATGTCAATTTCTTTGTGCAAAACTCATTTCATGGTTTAGAAAGAAGCAAAATCATGGTGTCAACCTCTACTGTAGAAGTATAATACATAGTTGTAGGAAGTTGTATTGCACAAGTACTATGGATTAGGTCATAACTTGCAGAGTATGGTATGATATTTACTAAAACTTTAATATATTTTGACAACACATCTGCAATCACAATTTCAAAAAATCCTGTTTTTCATGCAAGGACCAAGCACATTGATGTCAGATATAATTTTTTCAGAGATCATGGGCAAAATGGTCACATTAAATTGAAATATATTCCAATAGAAAAATAAATTGTAGATATTTTTACAAAGGCTCTTGAAAAGAGTAAATTTATTCAATTCCGAGATGAATTGGGCATGATTGATTTGAACCAATAAAATGGCCAAAATGATCTACTGTATGTGTAGAATTCAGGTTAGCATTATTCTTGCTCTACTACTCCACTGCACATATGGAATGCAGACTAGCATTATCCTTAATCTACTATACTTCTATTCTCGAAATGAAAATAACATTTTAAAAATTGATTGTCTAGAATCACGCAACGGTCAAATCAATGACTGAATCTAACTAACAGTTAGATGAAAAATATCAATGATAATTTTTTCAATAAGTATAAATTCTAAAAAAATTCAATCAAAAACACTTTTACTATCTCAATTTCTCTCTTTCTATTAAGCTCTACTGCAAACTCAATCGCAAAACCCTGTGATAGGAAATGTACAATCTCTCCAATTGTATAGAAATTGATGTAAAAAATATGAGATGAATTAATCATAATATAGTTAGGCTGATTAGACTAGAAGTCATATAGGTAGTTGCAGTCTAGGTTGGATGCTGGAGAGCAGACGACTATAGATGATGAAGATCAGATGAGGCACCAGATGCAGACTACTACAAAGGGCTTTGTATAAACAACTAAGACATTGATGAACAACAAAAGAACCTCAAAGTCTTTAATATCTAGGAACTGAGCTTGTAGATGAGGACCAACACAAGATGCATCAATGTGCAACAGAACTATGTGCAGACGAGGTTGTAGTAGAGATTGATACAGACGAGGTCTCAAAGTATAGCATGCAGACTAAGGTGCAATAGACTGGGTACAAAGGTCGTTACTAATGGTGGGGTCAGAGGTCTAGAGTTAGACAAACGAAGATTTAAGTTAAAGTAGCAACAACACAAATTTTGGAGTTAGTGGACTACCATCATCAGAAACAAGATAGTGGGGGACACGAGTGGCAAGGTGTCAGCATCACAAACAGTATCATGTTGCAATAAGTTCGTTCCGTCAGCCTATAAACGGAAACCGGTGAAGCTCTTTAAGTAAGGTTGTTGAATAAGAATTGATAGGCAAGTGTGCAAAGCAATCAATATTCAAAGATTACTTAAGAGAGCAGAATCGTGAAACACAGTAAACAAAGGGTTCACTACACTGAAGAAGAACACCCTTTGCAGCAGAGTTCAGATTGCTGAATCTGTGTGAAGATCGTGGGTCTTTATCTTTTCTGCAAGTTATTTAGCTTGTAAAAAGAAGTTGTCTTGTAAGCTACAAACAAGAAGATAGTGATACGCACCTCTTGGCTTGACTACACTGGTCACCAAGGGAAGACTGGACTAAACTCTTATTATCAATTGATAACAAGTGTCTGAACTAGTATAAATACTATGTCTCTTACTTGCTTTCATTGCTTGAAATTTAGAACTATTAGAAATCAATCTTCACACCCAAAGAGAGACAAATTCCAAGAATTGGAGTCTCTGCAGTTGAACTTTAACTAACAGTTGCAGACTACCCAACTATTCTGCATAGAGGAGTGGTCAACAAAGTTATAATCCGCTATATAAAATTGTTAAAACTCGAATTAACCTATTCAACCCCCCCTCTAGGTTACATCTTGGACCTTACAATTGGTATCCGAGCTTGACTTTCCAGACATAACAGTTTGTGGAAAGAAAAGGTCATTATTTTATTTGCAAAGAAGTTACTAACGGTTTGTTTTCGTGAAAAACAATGGCACCACCGAAGTTTCCTAAATGTCCTAACAGTGGAGAACCTCCAACATGCTCTTTCGACAAGTTCAACCGTTGGAAGCTAAGGATGCTTGCACATCTCAATTCAATAGACGAAAGAATGCAAGATATCGTCTTCAATGGGCCTCATATACCAATGATGCCAGATCCAAAGGATTCAACGATGGAAGTTCAAAGACCAAAGTCCCTCTGGTCCAAGAGAGAACTGGGATCTGGAAATAGTTAATAGAAAAGTTAGAAATCAAATATTCAAATCTCTTGATGACAAAATATTTGAAAATAGTGATTCACACAACCACTGCAAAGAAAGCAGGGGAGGCTCTACTGTTAAAGAATAAAGGAACCAATGAAATAAGGGAAAACAAGAAGGATGTCCTAATACAACAATATGAATTGATCTCAATGAGATTTGATGAGAATCTGACTACCATTTATGAAAGGTTCAACGTTCTCATCAACAATCTCAAAACTTTGGGAAAGACTTTCAAAATCAAGGAAGTCAATCTAAAGTTTGTGAGATCTCTTGGTGAAATCTGGAGTACAAAGACAGCCATAAGGGAATCCAGAGATCTAACGAAGATATCCTTGGCTCAACTGTATCGTGCATTGCATACATACAATCTTGAGGTTGAGCAAAAGAAACAAATTGATTATGCAAGAAAGAAGACCTGGGCCTTCAAAGCTCAAGAAAGAGTTCTAAAATCCATGACAGAAGAGGAGACCAGTGATACCTCGTTTGTAAGTGAACAAGGTCTATCTAAAGAACTCGAATTGATGGGAAAGAAGTTCAAGAACCTATTTAAGAAAAGGAATTTCAAAAAGAACTTCCTCTCAAAGATAAAGAAGGCAGAAAACGAAGTCTGCTATAACTGTGGCAGACCAGGGGACTTTACTGCATAATGCAGATGACCGACAAAAGACTCGTCTACACCTCAATTCAAAAAGGAGAATAACAAAAGTACCTCTCGAAGAAAAGAAAAGAAAGAGGCAGAGCTATGTCTCATGGCCAGTGAAGATGAACAAAAGCAGGTAATTGATCTCACTAACTTAGATGCCACCATAAAGGAATTGAAGAAAGCGCCTTTTAAGAAACTTCTTAGAACTTTATTTCCCTTTTAAAGAAAAATAAAGAGAATCTTGAGCATATTGTAATTCTCAAAGAGAAATGCAATTCAAGAGATGAAAAGACTAATAATAGTCTAATCTATGCTCAAGATGAACTAAAAGAAGCAAATAAAAAGGTTAAACTTCTCAATGCAGTAGTGGAAACACTTACTTTGAGAAACACTGAGCTTCAGAAACAAGTAGATTCTTGGAATGACAAGATTTTGTGTCTGTAACATTTGCTCAACACAGGTCAATCCTCCCATGATAAAACTGGGTTAGGATATAATGACTGGTTGTACAACAATGCGAACAAGAAAGTCATTACCAAGGAAATAAAGGAGACTATTGCAAAAACTATAGAGGAGAGGAAGACCTCAACTGCATCAGAAATATAGAAGAGTAATACCTCTACTGCAGCAAGTGTACAAAACAGCAAAAACTCTGCTATACAGAATGTGCAAAAGAGAAAAAGCTCCACTGCACAGAAAAAACCAAAAAGTAAGAACATTCTGCAAAAGAGATCTTTACTGCAAAGTCAGACCTCTACTGCTCAAACCCAAAAGGGCTAGAGCAGAACACCAGAAAAAGCCTATAACAAAATACAAAAGGCGAAGAATCTTGAAAGAGGATTCAATGAAAGGCCTTATGAAGCTCACAACGCACCCAATTACTCCGCATGGAACAAGATCTCCAGAACAACTTGGAGAAAACCATACTTGAGACACACCTACTTATGTCAACTGCAGCAGATACAGTGGAGCAGACCACTAATAAGCACAAGACCAAAGATCTACTGCTTTACCTGTGGCAAAATTGGCCACAAGTCCTTTGAATGTTAGTTTTTTCTCATTCAAGTGTGGGTTCCAAAAGCTAACAAATGAGGACCCATATAAGTGGGTACCATGTACAAACTCTCTATGTTTTCAATGCAGGAAGGACAAAAGGGCATATGGTACCTGGACAGTGGATGCTCAGGACACATGACAGGAAACAAATCTATCCTTGAAGATTACAGAAAGGAACAAGGACCTCTTGTCATATTTGGAGGAAGAAAGGCAGGTACAACTAATGGTTATGGAACCCTTGGTACAGGTTCCTTAATCTTTAGAGATGTTACTTATGTTAAAGGCTTAGAACATAACCTGCTATCCATTAGTCAATTGTGTGATAAAAATTATGATGTGTCATTCACTTATGATACATGTCGAGTAAAGGATAAAATCACACAAGAAGTCAAAATTACTAAGAGTAAGAAAATGAAACATTTATGGAGTAGAATTTGATTCATCACAGTCAGAACAAATAATATGTTTCTATACTAAAGAAGCTAAAGATAAAAACTGGCTATGGCACAAAAGGTTAGCTCATCTAAATTTCAAAACAATTGTAAGATTATTATGAGAAAACGTAGTAAAAGGACTCCCTCAAATAAAGTTCAAAAAGGATAAATTATACAGACCATGTCAGGAAGGAAAGCAGACTAGGGCAAGCTTTAAACCCTTAAACTCTTCAGAATCAACTAGAATTCTTGAATTATTATATATGGATCTCTTTGGTCCAGTTGAGATAGAAAGCTTAAACAGAAAGAAGTACACTCTACTTATAGTAGATGATTATTCCAGATATACTTGGGTAATGTTCTTACATATAAAGAGTGAAACTTGTTCTCTGCTAACACTTAGAGAGATTCAAAATGAAAACTAAATAGAAGTCATCATAATTAAAAGTGATCATGGCACTAAATTTGATCAAATGGGAATAGATGTCTACTACAATGATCATGGAATTAAACACAACTTCTCGGCACCTAGAACACCTCAACAAAATGGTGTGGCTGAAAGCAAGAATTGAACACTCATAGAGGCAACTAGGACAATGCTTTCTGATGCTTACTTATCTAAAAACATCTGGACAGAAGCAGTCAATACAACCTGTTACACTCAGAATAGATGCACAATTCACAAGGTTTATAAGAAAACCCCCTACGAATTATGGAAAGGAAAGACACCAAGTGTCAAATACTTTCATGCTTTTGGATGCATATGCTATATACACAACAATGATAAAAGCAATTTACAGAAATTTGAATCTAAGACGAATGAGGGAACTTTCTTAGGATATTCTACAAACAGCAAAGCTTTTAGAGTGTATAATAAAAGAACACAAACAGTTGAGGAGTTAGTTCATGTATCATTTGATGAAATAGAAATATTTATAAGAAATGCAAATGTATTTGATGAGGAATGTGCATGTAATGAAAAGACTGTGTAAGAGGTCATTAAAACTGCAAAAAAGGAAGCGTCGTCTGCACACAATGACACTACAGTAGAGACTAAAGAACAACCTCAACAATAATTGGAAACTAATGAACAAGAAAAGGGAAGATGGATTAAGGCACATACACAGGATAACATAATAGGAGATAAAAATGTTTCGGTGTAGACTAGAAGGGAAACAAATATAGAATTCCTATCTGCTTGCTTCATATCTGAAATAGAACCAAAGGTAATAAGTGATGCTCTAAATGATTCAAACTGGGTAGATGCTATGCAAGAAAAACTAAATGAGTTCCAAAGAAATGAGGTATGGTATCTGACACCAAGACCCAAAAACTATCCAGTTTTAGGCTGCAAATGGGTATCAGAAACAAATCTGATGAAAATGGAATAGTCATGAGAAACAAGGCTAGATTAGTTGCTAAGGGGTACTCACAAGAAGAAGGAATTGATTTTGATGAAACCTTTGTCCCTGTAGCAAGATTAGAAGCCATAAGAATGTTCCTTGCCTATGCTGCATATCAACGTTTCAAAGTCTATCAAATTGATGTAAAAAGTGCATTTCTAAATGGAAAGCCGCAAGAGGAAGTTTATGTTGAACAACCTCCTGGCTTTGAAGACTCTGAATATCCAAGATATGTATATAGTTTAGACAAAGCTTTATACGGATTGAAGCAAGTACCAAGAGCATGGTATGAAACCCTCTTAACATTTCTATGTGAAAACAAATGTGAAAGAGGTAAAGTACATACCATTCTGTTTCTTAAAAAGCATAAGGAACATATATTGTTAGTGCAAATCTATGTTGATGATATTATATTTGGTTGCACTAATAATAAACTTTGTGAACGATTTCTAGAATTAATGAAATCGAAATTTCATATGAGTTTAATAGGAGAAGTAAAATATTTTCTAGTACTTCAAGTACAACAATTAGATAGTGGAATCTTTATAAATCAATCTAAATACTTAAAGAACACAATTAAAAAGTATGGCTTAGACAGTGCTGGTCATATGAAAACTCCCATGAGCACACCAATAAAAATAGATAAAGACGAACATGGAAAGAAAATAAATCAAACCATGTATAGAGAAGTAATACGGTCATCACTATACCTTATTGCAAGCAGACCAGACATTCAATATTCAGTCTGTGTCTATACAAGGCATCAATCCCACTACACTGCAGTAAAGAGAATCCTAAGATATCTCAAAGAAACTCCAAACTTAGGTGTATGGTATCCAAGGGAATCAGATTTAATCAACTAATAGAATTTCAGAGCAGACTTTGCAAGTTGTAGGGTTGATAGAAAAAGCACAAGTGGAGCATGTCAATTTATTGGTGCACGATTAATTTCCTGGTTAAGCAAGAAGTAGACTATAGTGTCAACCTCTATTGCAGAAGCGGAGTATATAGTTACAGGAAGTTGTGGTGCACAGATGCTATGGATGAGATCACAGCTTGCAGACTATGGTTTGACACTCTCTGAAACCTCTATATTTTGTGACAACACGTCTGCAATAGCAATTTCAGAAAATTCAGTTTTTCATTCAAGGACCAAGCATATTGTTGTCAGCTATCACTTTTCAGAGATTATGTACAAAAAGATCACATTAAATTGGAATATATTCTAAAAGAAACTAAATTGCAGACATTTTTACAAAACCTCTTGATGAGAGCAAGTTTATTCAATTTAGAGAAGAATTGGATATACTTGATTTAAGACAGTGAAACTCGCCAAAATGCTTTATTCCTCTACAACATATGTAGAATGCAGACTAACATTATTGCTCTACTGCATGTTGCTTATGTGGATACACACTAGAAGCAATATTGCTTTACTGTATTTATTTTTGGAAAGAATATTAACTTTACAAAAACGGTTCAAAATAATTGGTTGACACTGTGTAAAGGCTAGAAACTTTTAGCAACGGTAATATTTTTAGAGACTATAAAAGGAGAAATTTTTCTAAACTCAAATTGCTTTACGCACTCATATACTCTCTCTCTCTCTCTCTCTAAAGCGTTCCAACTCTCTTTCATATATATGTCGCAAGACAAGAAACCCTCTACTACAATCAAGAATTGAAAACCCTAGCTTTCGGTTTTTCTCAAAAATCATCTTTGAAACTCAAGAGCTTTAACAAATAATCTTCAAAATGGCCAACACACCCTCAAACACTTCCTAAACAGCCTTAAATCATCTGAAGAATAGAAGAGCCCCACAGAGAAGATCGAACTTCAAACTGGAGTCATGATCGATTTCAGTATTGTTTGGGAAGAATCGGATGAGGTGAAGGATGTAGCACACCTAATGCAAGAGGCGGGACTCAAGAACCTATGTGAACAAACTAGCATAATCTATGATAATGAAGTTCTGGACTTCATTGAAAAGGCGAAAGTTGCAGAAGACCTGCAATAGATCACATACACCTCTACTGCAACGAAAGAGGGAATCATCATAAAACCAGAAGATCTTGCACAGCTCTTCAATCTGTCAAATAAAGGCTCAAGAGTTATTCCACCAACCATAATCACAACAGGAAGGTATGCATTGCTGAGTTAAGAAAGATGGAATGAGGGGATATGAACAATGAAGAAGTATCTATCAAAAGAGCACAAACTCGTTGCTGACATGGTCAAGAAAGTCATCTTTTCTTGAAGTACGATCAGCAGACGACTATTGGATTGACAAAGCAAATTGATGTCAAAAAGATAGGCAAGCAGCCTATTGGATTGACAAAGCAGACTGGAGCAGTGCTAACAATTGTCAAGTCTGCAGAAGTGCAGACGAGAAGAAAGGCTGTTGCAGACGACTATTGAAGTACAGACAAGATCAGCGACAAAGAAAATAAAGAAAGGACTAGCAAGAAAAGCTCAACCACCAAGGAAGAAGCACTAGAAGGTGACAAGAAGGAAGCTAATCATGCAAGCTTCCGATGAAGAAACCATCTCTGATCACCCTGCTGCAGAATCAACTCTAATGGAGGTAGAAGTACAATTTAAAGAAGTGCATAGTGGGCACATTGCTGAGCCCTCATCTTTAAGAATACCTCCTAAGGCATCAGAATTAGCTACGGTTCATGATGCCAATGTGGCATTAAAATTCTGGAAAAGTGGAGCAAACGATAACCTTCGAAGCTTGATCCTAGAAACTCAGAAGACTCCAATGATGGAGCAGACTAATGAAGGACCTCGAGCTCAGTTCAGAAAAAGGCTAGTTGCTGAAGGATACACAGAGAACGAGATAAGGAAAATAGAAGCTGATCTTACAGCTCTGCAGACTGGACCAACTCAAGCTACCTCTGTTGCACCTTCATTTCATTCACAAGCAATGGAATGGACACCTCTGTGACTGCAATAGAGCAACCATCTACTGCAACAGAAGTCTAGAAACCCACCATAACAACAACGGTAAGATTTTCTCCAGAGAAGGTCATAGATACAGTCCTAGAGACAGTGCAAAATATAGAAAAACAAGCTCGACTGCTCAGGACCAGAACAACAAAAACAACATCTTCACTACTTAGCAAGAAGAAGCAAGCTCAACAGCAGCTGAAAGAAGAAAGAGAAGGTATGATTCAGGAGTTTATGGCTCAACACAAACTTCAAATCAAGTGGCCAACAAGTATTGAAAGGTAAACAAGATCTTCCAGGCCCATATTAGTCCCTTCATGACCTAAAATTCTCTATAGAGTCAATCTAGACGGATCTCTTACCTTAATTGGAGAATCCGACAGAATGACAGAAGTAGAGGCTGTATAACTAGCTCAACTATAGAAAAGGATATTCAACAGGTCAACAAGACCTAAGGAGGCACACATTCTCCTCAATGGCACATTCGAATTCAAGGACTTGACTTTGAAAACAACTAGGCTCAGACATGCAATACTCAAACAAATTGATTTGTCAATACACCTGCAGTCGAGGAGATATACGACTATCTCTCAAGACCTGACTTGGGAGAACACTAACCATCAGGAGATGATGGAAATGATGGTGGTAAGCAGCCACATCCAAACACTCAGGACAATGATGATGCAATCATTGATTAGATTACCGAGGAAGGCGTTCGAGAACAGACTACCTTAACCAAGGTAGATGTAGTAGAACCCCCGGCAGCAGCACAAGCAGCTGAGGAACCTGTAGCAGAAGAATATCCAAAGGACAAAGAAGTCAAGACATCTACTGAAGGCCATACAACTGACCTAGGTATGGAACCATCCACTAATGAAGCTGCAGCTGAGGGATATGGAACCGAAGAATCTGTAGCAGAAACCCATGTAATCATCACCCTTGCAGCTGAAGAACAAGCACTAGAGGTCCAAGCCTCAGAGGTTCCATCAATAGAACCAAATGAAGTAGAACAACTGGCTATCGAAGAACAACCAGCAACATTTGAGGAAGCACTTGAAGCGGATCCATCTACAGCAGAGGAAACTAACTCTGCAGATGAGGCAACTCCATCAAAAGGAGCTGACAAGCCAATATCAATAAAGATGACAGATGCTCAAGTTAGAGCAGGGTTCACTCCTTTCTATACTCATAATCTTATGAATATTCAGTTCACGCCACCTTCCTCATTTGGACTGACACACATTGCAGTAGATCTACCATCCGAAGCACCAGTACCTTTGGATAGTGAGATCTCTGAAACTCAAAAAACACTTGATCAATTGACGCCAACCGCAATCAGGAATCTTAAGGAAGCCTTTGAAGACGATGTTCCGATAATCTCAGTACAACCAAGACCAACAGTTGAATGGGTGCCATCATCACCATCAACTACTACCACAGGCCACAGGTTTAGAAAATTGAGCACATCCATAACAATGACACAAGGATGTGACTGCTTGAAACACAGTTTCAAGTAGTGTAGAAGAAGTATTCACTGAATTCCAAAGCATCAAGACTGCCATTCAAGCTCTCCCTCTGCCCACAATGCAAACAAAACGAGGGAGAAACAATATGCAGCAGAGCAAAAGACTCAACGGGAAAGGTCTATAGTAGAGGAGAAGAAAACGAAACAGAGAGGCCTTCCAAAACATCTAGATATAAAAAGGAGTAGATCTCTTGAAGAACGAAGACGATATCACAGAGATCCAGCGCAGAGGACTCCTAAGCGCAGCAGACGATCTGAAGAAGAACACAAAAGTCTACGCAGTAAAGGAAAGGAGCATGAAAGGTAAGTAAAAACATCACTATTGCTCTTTTTTTTTTTCTTTATGTTTTTGGTTAGTTAAACGAAAAACAAGGTAATGCATAAGTTAGAAAAGTTGTAAACTTATTGTTTTACATAGGAGTTTTTGTTAGCATCAATTTAGGGGGAGATTGATAGGAATGTGCAATCCCTCCAATTGTATAGAAATTGATGTAACAAAACTGAGATGTGATTAATCATAATGTAGTTAGGTTTTTTAGGCTAGAAGTCAAGTAGGTAGTTACAGTCTAGATTGGATGCTAGAGAGCAGACGGCTACAGATGATGAAGATCAGATAATCTACCAGATGCACACTACTATAAAGGGCTTTGGATAAACAACTAAGACATTGATGAACGCCAAAAGAACGTCAAAGTCTTTAAGATCTAGGAACTGAGCTTGGAGACGAGGACCAAGACAGAATGCATCAATGTGCAACATAATTATGTGCAGACGATGTCTCATAGTACGGCATGTAGACTAAGGTGCATTAGACTGGGTACAGCAGAGGTGGTTGCTTATTGTGGGGTCAGCGATCTAGAATCAGAAAATGAAGATTTAAGTTAATGTAGCAACGGCATAAAGTCTGGAGCTAGTGGACTACCAGCATCAGAAACAAGATGGTTTGGGACATGAGTGGCAAGGTGTCAGCATCACAAACAGTGTCATATTGCAATAAGTTGGTTCCCTCAGCCTATAAACGGAAATCGGCAAAGCTCTTTGAGTAAGGTTGTTGAATAAGAATTGACAGGCAAGTGTGCAAAGCAATCAATATTTAAAGATTACTCAAGAGAGCTGAATCGTGAAACACAATAAAGAAGGGTTCACTAGTGTTCATAAGAATATCCTTTACATCAGAGTTCAGATTGCTGAATCTTTGTGAGGATCGTGGGTCTTTATCTTTTGTGCAAATTGTTTAGCTTGTAAAAAGAAGTTTTCTTATAAGCTACAAAAAAGAAGATAGTGATACTCACCTCTTGGCTTGACTACACTGGTCACCAAGGGAAGACTAGACTAACCTTTTGTTTATCAATTGATAACAAGTGTCTGAACTAGTATAGATACTGTGTCTCTTACTTGTTTTCATTACATGATATTTAGACATGTTAGAAGTCAATCTTCACAGCCAAATAGATACAAATTCCAAGAATTGGAGTCTCTACAGTAGACCTTGAACTGACAGTTGCAGATTACCCAAATAGTCTGCATAGAACAGTGGTCTGCAAAGTTATAATCACTTTCACAAACTCCTTCGATTAAAACTCGAATTAACCTATTCACCACCTCTAGGTTGCATCTTGGACCTTACATCCTTGTTTACAAACTCTTTCGATTCATTTTCATTGCTTTCATTGCATGATATTTAAACATGTTAGAAATCAATCTTCACAACCAAATAGAGACAAATTCCAAGAATTGGAGTCTCTGCAGTAGACCTTGAACTGAGAGTTGCAGATTACCCAAATAGTCTGCATAAAATAGTGGTCTGCAAAGTTATAATCACTTTCACAAACTCTTTCGATCAAAACTCGAATTAACCTATTCACCCTATCTAGGTTGCACTTGGACCTTAGATCCTGGTTTACAAACTCTTTCGATTCACTTTCACAATACGAAAAACTCTTTAAATTCCACTAAGAATGGCCAATATTCGATCCAACACTCTTAAAAACAATAAGTCTCAAGAGCAACGAACCCAACAAAGGAGGTTAAGCTGTAGGTAAGAGTGGTTCTCGACTTTAAGACACTGAAAAATGAATCAGATAATGTAAAAGTGATATCTGAGCTGATTCAAGATGCAGGCCTCGACTATTTCTATGAGAAAACAAGCAGTATATACGATGAGGAAGTACTCAATTTCATTGAGAAGGAAAAGGTTGCAGACGATCTCCAACTTATCACATACACCTCCACAAAACGAATCGGGATCAATATAGGTCCAAATGACTTCGAACAGCTCTTCAAGATTTGAAATAAAGGACCCAGAAACATCCCACCCTTTGTAGTAAGTGATGAGAGGCACGTGATGCTTAGCGAAGAGAGACTAGGAAGAGATGCGAACTATGAAGAAATATCTATCCAAGGATCACAAGCTGCTTGCAGACGTTGTGAAGAAGGTAATTCTATCAAGAGAATTTTCAAGAGATAAGATCACATCAGACCAACAGGGGATAATGTGCATAATTCTCACCAAAAACAAGCTCAATTGGGCTAAACTACTCATTTACCAACTAGCAAAGGCTGTAGAAGCAAAACAATCTCTGTTTGGAAGAATCACTAGCATCATTCTAAAGGAAAAATTGTAAAAATCTATCAACTAGTCCAACTTCAGAAAATGGAGGCCAATAAGAAAAAGAGACTCACTAAACCTTACATACTATTCAGTGGAGTTCTGGAAGTCAAAGACTCAACTATCAAGCGAGGAGGCATAGACAAGCACAACTACAATATATTGAATTTGTGCACACTCTCGAAGTGAAGGCTGAATTCAAAAGGCTGGTGGATAAACATATCAGGGTAGCAACATTAGAGATTTATGATTATCTCTCAATGCCAACAATCTACAGAACACAACCATCAGAGGATGATTTCCCCCCATCTAGAAGGCCATGATGAAGCCCACTCCCTTAGAAGAACCAACAGTACAGGAGGAAACAGAAGCAATAGAGGTATCACTAATAAGGGATGCAGCAGAGACTACAATTGAAGAAGTCACTCCAGACTACCTGCTGACCACATAATAGGCAAAGTTCATACAAGTTACAACACTTGACCTCACTCCTACATAGATAGATGAAATCGTCATAGTGAAAGACGAATCTATGAAAACAATCCTATTGCCAACATATGAGTAGCCTGTACTACTAAACATCGAGTTTTCACTACCTTCTTCATTTGGAATGGTGCAAACTAGAGCAGATCCACCATCTGTAGGTTTTCTGATAGGTTTCGAATCCTCCAAAACTAATTGTCCTCTCTAACTACTTGTGTATAGAGATCAGCGAGATCGTATGCACAGGGAATGAGTTAGATTAACTTCAAAATGAATATAACAAGGGGGTTTTGTTTGAGATTGATTACTGTACTAATTGAGAAACAATTCAATGCAAGAGTATGAAATAACAAAGATGAGAATCAAAATGTGGAGAAGAGGCTAGTTGAAGATATTATCTCTATTTTGACTCAAGTATTGATCATCGATCCATGAATAGTTCATATACTCAAGAATAAATTGGTATGGTTGTTAACAACCTATCTCTCCTTAATTTGTCGACAATTAGGAAAAGCTTGCTAAGAATTTCATTTATTGATGGACAACCCTAGAGAATCTCTTAGGATTTAGCCTTTCAATAACATTAACTTCTAGAGAGACTACCAATTTTAACCAACAAACTCACGAAGCGCGGTTCATTTAAACTACACATGTATTCCCTTAACAACAACCACACATTAGAACATTCAAACAATTACGGATTTGAAGGTTCTCAAAGTACAATCGATGCTAATTACCACATCATTAGAACCATTCAAACGATTACGTATTTGAGGTTCTAAATGGTTCTACATAACTTTAAGAATCAAACAATACGTCTATCATTCAATAAGTCAAAGCAATGATAACAAAAACACATGGAGAATACCTAGATATTCAAGAACAATGAAATATACGAACTAATGGATCTCACGATACATAGAAGAGTCAAAATATGAGACAATCCTTCAACTAGAATTAAAGTTTAGTTACGCATTCTTGACAAAGGAGGGGTTTGAGACCACCGAAACATGGATTTCCAGAGCTTGCTGAAATTTGACCTCAGCCTCTCCAGAGCTTACTAAAAATCGCCCTCAGCCGTTTCCAGAGCTCTCTTGTTTTGAAGCTCAAAATTATTGTCAGCCACCTCCACAGCTCTCCTTCTCCCCTCCGGCTGAAAATGCCCTCAAGTGTTTTTTATATGGGGAATCTAGGTTACAAGGGCATAAAAGGAAAAGCTCAAAAATTCTCCACATGTGGGCTTTAGTTGCCGCGGCTTTGTGATGGAAAACTTCTCCTTTTGTACTTTATAGCTCCTTGTTAGCTTCTTTTGTTTCTATTCTTCATTTGGCATCCTTTAAGACAAAATATAGATAAAATCAATAAAGTATGCTTTAATTTATCTCAAAGAAGTGGGAAGAATACATAAATAATATGAACATTATGCACCCTATCAAATTCCCCCACACTAACTTTTTGCACGTTCTCGAGCAAAATGAAAACTTAACAAATCTTCTTCACTCTCTTCCCAATGATATTCAATGGTCATACATGCATGATTCGAAAACCAATGAAATACTTCAACTATATTGTATACGGAGGTCAACTGTCACTTAGCAAACAAGAGTAAAAAAAATTAAAATGATGGTCTTATTAAAAAGTAACCATATGGATGTTTAGTAGACTTTCTCACATAGCTTTCTCAATTCTCTCAAGTGTTTAAGGGTCATGTGTTTCACTCCAGGACTTACAATGAAATTGTATTTCCATATGCTTACTCATACAACAATATCTCCATTACATAGAAAAATTGATAGGAATGTACAATCCCTCCATTTGTATAGAAATTGACGTAACAAAACTTAGATATATTAGTTATAGAGTAGTTAGTGTGTTTAGGCTAAAAGTCAAGTAGATAGTTGTAGTCTAGGCCAGATGCCAGTGAACAGAGAACTACTACAGAGAACTTTGGATAAACAGCTAGTGCATTGATAAGCAACAAAAGAACTCAAAGGCTTCAGGATGAAGGACTGAGCTTGCAAACGAGGACCAACATGGCAAGGCATGAACTGAGTCAGATCTGAGTACAGACAAGGGTTGCAACAGAGACTGGGTGCAGACTAGGGTTATAGTATGGGTTACAGACTAGGGTTATAACAGAGACTGGTTACAGACTAGAAGTTGTAGTAGACTGGATTGCAGAAGAGGTGATTGCCAGGGTGGGACCAAAGGTTTGAAGTCATTCAAGGGAGTGTGGGGATAGTGGACTGGTTACAGATTTAAGTTAAAGTAGCAATGGCACAAATTCTGGGGATAGTGGACTGTCAGTATCAGGAACGAGATGGTGGGGAACACTAGTGGCAAGGAAGTGTGCGTTGTCTGCCATAAGTTCATTCCTTGAGCCTTTAAAAGGGAACTATTGAGGCTTATTGAGAAGTGTTGTTGAACGTAGATTGAAAAGCAAAGAGTGCAAAGCAATCTACCAATTAAGAGATTACTCAAGAAAGCCAAATCGTGAAGATACAGTTGAAAGTGTCACTAGTCTGCAGAAGAACAAAGTCTTGCAGCAGAGTCCAGAGTTTGAATTTGTGCAAAGCATCTAGGTTCTTTGTCTTTCATACAAGTTAGATAACTTGTAAAAATAAAATTTTGTTGTTAGCTTAAACAAGGAGATAGTGATATTCACCTCTTGGCTTGACAACACTGGTCACCAAGGAAAGACTGGACTAAACTCTCGATCATTATTTGATATCAGCTGTCTCAACCAGTATAAATACTATGTCTATTTATTGCTTTCACTATATTGATATTTAGAATTGCTTCTAATAAATCATCACAGCCAAAAAGAGATATACTCAAAGAGTTATAAATCTTTACTGCAGACTACCAATTGTCATCTGCACACTACCTGAGTAGTCTGCGTAGAACAATAGTCTGCAAAAAATTAGTATTCCGCATAAAAAGACCATTAAAGTCTTAAATAACCTATTCCCCTCCCCCCT